>PVKE010016317.1:0-32142 GCA_004027555.1 Craseonycteris thonglongyai | reverse complement strand
GTTATGTAAAGCTAAAAAATGTCTCTCCAGATTACCCTTTTTAGCAATGGCTACCGAGGTAAGGCATATTAAACAACAACATTTATCATTCACCATTGTAAAAAAGTAATCGAGTTCCCATTCTTCATTGAAGTGATAAGTTTTCGATTTTTTTGGTTTACTACTCATGTTCATGGGTATACTAGAATGCAAAGAAATAGGACAATTTAAAGAATAAATATTGAATTAAATATTTTCCTGAAAATTCAAAAACTCATGAACTGCGGCAATTATCTCTGTTACATTGAGAGAAATAAGACCAATACTGCAAATTACGATCAGGGACAACAATACAAGTATATTCAAATCTAATATAGATATATTCAAATTTACAAGAAGTATGTTAAAGTTACAATATATTTATTACGGTTTACAATACTGACTTTTGAATTTAAATAGAATTATTGTTATTCCTAATATATTTGTAATACTGTCCCTTATTTTTCTCTCAGTGTAATGACCGCAGTTTAGAGATCTGTTGCCGAGAATGCTCACTTATCAAGTAAATAGGTAGGTAAGAAAAGCAATTTAATCTAAAACAAAGAAAAGGTAGTTACATTTTAAACAGAAGAAAAATTGAAACTCAACATGGTCACCGAGGATAAATAATATTGATTGATAATAATACTGTTAATACAAAAGAAAAGAAGCTACCGTATGACACTACCAAATATTCAAGCTAACTGACTGTGTTCTTTGGTGAGTCAAGTCGTAACTGTTGCGTTCACGCTTTGCGTCCGGTGACAAGTGTAACACATAAGTCAAAATGTATTGTCTGGGTGGGCGGAGATCACAGTGTTAGGCTGTCAGAATTCTAGGAATTTATGACCTTGGCAAATTCCCAGAATGCATTAAACTGTTGCTAGAAAGTTTTGTCTTCTACAATCGTTTCAAAGTCCATGGTACACGGAATTCAACCCCAGACATTGCGAGTGATCGACGATCGACTAACATTGGCCTCGTGATTGACCGGTCGACCACGATCGACTTGTTGGCCACCCCTGGTTTAAATTATGAACTGTATGAGATTAACTAGGTAAACTGAGGCAGAGAGTAGAAGGAACACAATTCAGTCCTGAGGTTTTCCACTATTAAGAGGATGGGAAGAAGAGAAAGAACCAAAAAAAGAAATGAATGTGTCATAGGAATAAGAGGAACATCAGTGGAGTGTGGTGTCCTGAAGCCAAAAACTGAAGAAAAGGTGATCAAGTTTGTCAAATGCTGATAGATTAAGATGATGAGACTCATCCATGGAATTAGTAATGTGCATACCATTGATGACTTTAATAAGGGTATCTTTTTTGGTAGAATGGTAGAGGTTAAAGCCTAATTTGTAAAATTTCAGAGGAGAAAAGGACCTGGAGACAGTGTGTAGGGTAATCTGGGAGTATTGCAACTAAAGGAAGCAAAGAAATGGAGCCTTAGCTCGTAGGAGAAATGGAGTGATGTTTTTGTAGTTTTGTTTTTGTTTTAAAAGAGGAGAAATTGTAACATAATTATAAGGTAATGGGAATGGTCCAGTTAAGGGGAAAAAAGAAATTGATGATGTGTTATCTATTTTCACATAATATATTTCTAATTGTTATTTTTATTATTTAAATAAAGAACCTATAATATACAAACTGTAAGTGGCATTTTCCTTTTTCTGATTTATGTTATTCTTTCAATGCTTCAGCTATTCACTGTATTTCTTTTAGCTTATTTTGAAATATTTGCTTTTTGTCCATCTGCTTTGTTGCTTTGTGTGTTATTAAATAAAAGAATGTTATTTAGTCATTTTTAAAACTGATTATTCTGTCTTTCTTGAACTTTATTGTAAATACTTTTTTCTATGTTTAAATAAGTTTTCTAGTCTAATAAGAGCAGATTTCTGGGTTGTTGGAGGAAATGGGCCAGTAAATAAGCCTAAATAACTTTCCAGCTTTCGTGTGCCTCCTTCTGTTGCTGCGAAGTTATCAGTGAATAATCTCTGATGTCTAAAATAATCAAACTTATGAGACAAAGAGTAGAATTGTGGTTAGCAGTGGCTGGAGTGAAGGAGAAATGGGAAGTCACTATTCAACAGATATACAATTTATTTATACAAGATGAATAATTTAGAGTTCTCCTGTCCAATAATGTGCCCATTGTACAAATAAAAGTTGATTAAGTGGGTAGACTCATGTTAATGTTCTTATAATAATAAAAATCAATAATTTCTGTGTAGTCTCATCTCTGAGAGCTAAGCTTGAGTCAAAAAGGATAATAACAGATAAAGATGGATATTTCATAATGATAAAAGGTACAATACATAAAGAAAACATGCCATTTATTTGTGTGTGTATATATATGTATATATGCATATATGCACATACACATATACATATATACGATGTCCCTTATCAGAAAGCACCAAAATTTACAAAGCAACTACTAACAAATTTAATAGGAGAAACAGACAAAACACAATTATAGTAGGAAACCAAAACACCCTCTTGACAGCCATGGGCAGATCGTCCAAACAGAAAATGAGTAAGAATATAGCAACCTTAAATTATACATTACAGAATTTGGGCACAATGGACATTCATAGAACACTCCATCTTGCAGCACCGATCTAAACATTTTTTTTCTAGTGCACATAGAACACTCTCAAGGATAGATTGTATGCTGGGATACAAAATTAGCCTCAGCAAATTCAAGAATATTGAAATAATAACAAATGTATTCTCAGACCCCAAATCTTTGAAATTAGAGATCAGCTGCAAAAAGAAAGGAGGAAAAATCACATGCATGGAGATTGAACAAGCTACTAAAAAATAATTGGATCAAAGAATAAATAAAACAAAAATTAAAAATATGTAGAAACTAATAATAATGAATAAAAAATTATGTACCAAAATTTTGGGACACAGTGAAAGCAGTAATAAGAGGGAAATTTATATTAGTACAGTCTTATCTCAAGAAACAAGAAAAATCACAAGTAAATATCCTAACATCCCATCTTAAAGAACTAAAAAAAAGAACAAACAAACAAAAAAAAGAACAAAGGAACCCCAAAGTCAGCAGAAGGAGAGAAATAATAAGAATTAAAGCAAAACTAAATTAAACTGAGAACAGAAAAACAATAGATAAAATTAATGCAAAAAAGCACTGGTTCTTTGCAAAAATCAATAAAATTGAAAAATAACTGTCTATATTCACAAAAGGACAAAGAGAAAAGTCACAAATAACCTAAATTAGAAACATGAAGAGAGATATTATGGCTGATACTACAGAAATACAAATGTTAATAACATAATATTCTGAAAAGGTTTATGCCACCAAATTTAACAACCTAGAAAAAAATGGACAAATATATAAAACATATAGTCTACCTAGACTGAACCAAGAAGAACTAGATAACCTAAATAGACAAACATTAAAGAAATTGAAACAATTATCCAAAGCCGCCCCAAAGGCAAAAGTCCTGGACCAGACAGCCTTACCAATGAGTTTTATCAAGTATTCAAAGAAGAACTAACATCTGTCCTCCTCAGACTATTACAAAAACTTGAAGATGAGGTAATACGGCCCAATTCATTTCACAGAGCCTATGTTACCCTAATACCAAAACCTGGTAAAAATAACACAAAAAAAGAAAACTGTAGACCAATATCTCTGATGAACACTAATGCAAAAATCCCAAATAAAATACTAGCTAATAGAATACAATAATGCATTAAAATGATCATACATCACAATCAAGTGGGATTCATCCCAGGGGTATAAGGATGGTTTAAGATATGCAAATTGATCAATATGATACACTACACAAATAAAATAAAAGATAAAAATCATATGATTAGATTAATTGTTGCATATAAAGCATTGGACAAAATACAACATCCATTTATGATCAAAACACTGAAGACAATGGGAATTGAAGGAAAGTACT
This sequence comes from Craseonycteris thonglongyai, assembly GCA_004027555.1. Classification (NCBI taxonomy): domain Eukaryota; kingdom Metazoa; phylum Chordata; class Mammalia; order Chiroptera; family Craseonycteridae; genus Craseonycteris; species Craseonycteris thonglongyai. The sequence continues at coordinate 28,187 of PVKE010016317.1, read as the reverse complement.
TCAATGTGTTAAAGGCCTTATATAACAAAACCTCAGCTAATATTGTACTGAAAGGGGAAACGCTAAAGCCTATTCTCCTAAAATCAGAAACAAGACAGTGATGCCCCATCACCCATAGTATATAATATAGTACTGGAAGTTCTAGCCAAAGCAATCAGGTCAGAGAAAGAAATAAAAGGTATTTGAATTAGGAGAGAAGTCAAACTCATTCTTTGGAGGTGACATGGATATTTATATAGAAAATCCTAACAATTCCACCAGAAAACTATTAGAAACAATATATACACATACAATAAATTTGCAGGATACAAAATCAATGTACAAAAATCAATTGCATTTTTATATGCCAACAAGAAACTTTAGTAAAGAATATGAGAAAATCAATACTTTTTGCAATTGCAACAAAAAGAATAAAATACATATGAATAAATTTATCAAAGAATGTGAAGGTCTTATACACTGAAAACTGTAAGACATTATTAAAAGAAATTGAAGAAGACACAAAGAAATGGAAAGATATTTTGTGTTCATGGACTGAAAGAATCAGCATTGTTAAAATGGTCATATTACCCAAAGCAATATACAGATTTAACGCAATTCCCATCAAAATCCCAGACCTTCTTTTAAGAAATAGATTAAAAAATATTTTTTTTATCATATTCATATGGAACCACAAAAGACTCCAAATCTCCAAAGTAATCCTCTGAAAAAAGAATAAGGCTAGAGGGGAAGCCGGGATGGCTCAATGGGTTAAGCGCTCACTTTGCAGCGCTGGGGACCAAGGATCGAATCCCGGCCCTGGTCCTTGCGGACCCATATGCTGAACTGGGGAGTTCCCCCAGTTCAGTTCCCTCTCTGTCTCTGTATCTCTCTCTCTCTCTCTCTCTCTTTCTCTCTCTCTCTCTCTCCTCTATCTGTTTCTGTCAAAAACCAATAAAAAAAAAAAAGAATAAGGCTGGAGGCATCACACTACCTGATTTCAATCTATACTACATAGCCTCAATAATCAAAATAACTTGGTATTGGCAGAAAAACAGAAACAGAGACCAATGGAACAAAATTGAAAACCCAGAAATAAACCGACAAATGTTTAGACACATAATTTTTGACATAAAAGTGAAAAATATACTGTGGAGAAAAGAAAACCTCTTCAGTAAATGGTGCTGAGAAAATCAGAAAACTGCATACAAAAGAATAAATCTGAACTGTGATCTGTCAACATATACCAAAATTAATGCAAAATAGACCTCCACATTAGACCTGAAACACTTAAACACCTTCACATTAGACCTGAAACAATAAACTGTATAGACAAAAACAGTGGTACTAAACTTATAGACCTTGGGTTCAGGGTAGACTTTATGAACTTGACTTCAAAGGCAAGGGAAGTAAAAGCAAAAATAAATGAATGGGACTATAACAAACTAAAAAGCTTCTACACAACAAAGAAACCATCAACAAAGTGAAGAGGCAACTGACCAGTGGGGAGAATATATTTGCTAACAATGCCTCTGATAATGCCTCTATTTTCTATCTAAAATATATAAAGAACTTATACAACTCAACACCAAAAAAACAATCCAATTGAAAAATGGGCAGAAGACCTAAACAGGCACTTCACCCAGGAAGACATACCAATGGCCAACAGACATAAAAAAAATGTTCAATCTCATTAGCTACTTGGGAAATGCAAATTAAAACCATAATTAGATACCACCTCACACCTGAAAGAATGGCTGTAATCAAGAAGACAAGGAACAACAAGTGCTGGAGAGAGAGGCTGTGGAGAAAAAGGAACCTTTGTACACTGCTGATGGAAATGCAAATTCGTACAACTGCTATGGAGGACAAAATGTAGAGTCCTCAAAAAAATTGAGAATGTAGCTACCCTCTTCTGGATGTCTATCCCCAAAAACTGGAAATGTTAGTTTATAAAAACTTATGTACCCCAATGTCCATTGCAGCACTATTGATGGTGGCCAAGTCATGAAATCAGCCAAAGTGCTCTTTGACTGAAGGCTTGATAAAAAAGCTGTGGTGCAGATAGACAATGGAATATTACTCAGCTATAAGAAAAGATGAAATTCTGCCATTTGCAACAGCATGAATGGAACTTGAGATCATCATGCTAAATGAGATAAGTCAGATTGAAAAAGCAAAGAACCATATGGCTTTAATCATATATGGAATATAAAACTGAAAGCAACAATGAAACAAAACCTCAAGGACATAGTCAATAGTTAAATGGTTACCTGAGGGTAGTGGGTGTGGATATAAGAAGAGGAAGAGGGAGCTAAATATATGGTGATGGAAAGAAGGCTGATTTGGGGTGGTGAACGCGTAAGACATAAACAAAGTACTATAGAGTTGTACACCTGGAACCTATGTAATTTTTATTAACCAATGTGACCCCTATAATTTAACACTAAAGAGGCAAGAAAGAAAGAAAGAAAGAAAGAAAGAAAGAAGGAAAGAAAGAAAATTAAAAGAAAAGAACTAAAACAACCTAAAAAATATACTAAAAATCTCATCATCTGAAAAAAAATGAAGGCGGTTCTCTGGTTCCAGTGCTTTGGTCTTTTTATCTACTTGTATAAGCCCTACACTAAAAGATAGTGCTTTCCCCTTTATTTCTTGTATTTTTGTCTGACGATACTTCCTGAGATTACTCTCCTCAGGTCCACCAGCTATTCTTCCCCCCTCAGTTATCAACAACTTCTTTCTCTTTTACAAGTTTTCTCTCATAATCTTTTTGGATTCAATCCTCTCCCTTAAGAGTGATGATGCTCTGTCAGTTGGGATCAGAGAAGGAAGGACGTACCCAGCAGAATGGCTAAAATTAAAGATATGCATTCTCCGTGTTACCCAGAATGTGGAATAGATGAACATACATACAGTGTAAGTTGTAACTGCATTGGAAAAGTCTTTGGAAATAGCAAAGATAGCTGGGTATGCACATAGCCAGTGTGTCTACTCCTAAGAACAAATCCATTCATTTGTTCATAATGATTTGCACAAGATTGTTTATAGCAGCACTTATACTAACAGTTTGCAAAAATGAAAACCATTTAAATATCTATTAATATCAAAATGGATAAATACATTGTGGCACATAAAACAAAAGAATATAGCAGTAAATCATTTGGAATGCATACAGCAATGTGAAAGAAACTCATAAAACTTTGGGAAAATAAGGCAAACCTCAAAAAGTACACACTGTGTGGTCCAATTCCCATGAATTCAAAAACTAAAATGTAATCTATGGTATTAGAAGTCAGACTAGCAATTGGCTTTGTGAAATGAGCAATAGCGACTGGGCAAAGAAATGTTTTATTTCTTGATTTGACACCAATTAGTTAATGTGTGTCAACTTCCATTAACTTATGTTACTTATGTGTGAAAATCCAGTCATCCTTATATGAGTACATATAATCTAATTATATTTTAATAAAACATTTACTTAATATAAATAGCAAACAACTGGTTATGGTCAAAGTATATTTAAGTGGTAAAATCTGTTTAGTGTATTCAATGAATGTATTTTATCTGTGCTGGAATAGTGGGAAGAAATCTATGCTGCTTCTATGGTCCTGGAGTAACGAAGTGATCTAATTACTTTTTAAATTTTTGAACATACCCTTTGGATGCATGCAGAATTCACTCTTGGGAAATATTTATTTGTAGAGGTCATGTCTTCATTACTTTGGGCCAAAATCCATTGTACTTTTGGTGTTATTTAATAAGAGTATTGCTTTTCTGTTGAGAAAGTTTGAACACTGCTAATTAAATAGAATTAAACTCAAGGTTATCCCCTGTCTCTGCTGTCAAAATCTATTCTCTGCTCTATGAAAAGACTCATGAAACAGCAGCTAGTCTTCACAAACTTATTTCATTCAATTAAAATTATATTACACAATTGAACCTTTTTCTTGTCTTTCCTATATAACATTTTTGTTAATTGCTTAATTAAAACTGAAGTCTGACATTTGTTTCCTTCTCTTTAGCAGAAAAAGAAAGAAAAAAAGAAAGAAAACACACTCGCTACTTTCAGATTCAATTTTTCTACAGGAAGCTCTGGAAATTATCTTCTATTACCAAAGAAAGAAATAGATTACACCGTTTCTGTGAAAATATTTACAAAAAAGATACAAGCATGTTAGTTATCTAGTTCAATGTCAGGTTTCAGTTCCTAAGAAGGCATTTAAAATGCAACCATATTCAATAAATATACCTGGTGTTCACTTTACCATAAAACAAAATCTCAGAAATGTTAACATGATTGTCCTTAGTATTTTCATCATTTTCCAATACTGATTTCACACATTAAAATAGTGACTTTATTTATTGGTAGCAATGTCTATCACTGTTACTCCCCAAATCTAATCTTCTCATATATAATAGCACACAATGATTACCACTGGTACAGTGTTACTATTTTGACATTGTCAAGCTGTTTTGTGCATATTAACTCAATTAATATTCACAACATCTATGAAATAGGTACTACTATTAAATGCTTGTATAGATGAGGATACTGAGGTATACGGTAATTAAGAGACTTGCCCAAGACTATACAGATAGTAAGTGACAGACCTAGAATTATCATTCAGAATTTAATTAATAATTTATCTTTGGGAGTCACACTTTTAACAACTGTATTGTGAGTAATGCCTATAAGAAATATCACACAGGTCAACAGGTCACTTTCCTGAAAACACAAAATGTATTTTTCCTGTTAATTCAAAGCTATTTTCTGAGATTCTATGATATGTTTCTGAGGTGCAAGGCAAAAACATCAGTGAATAAAACAGGAATAATTATTGCCTTCATTGAACTACAAATATTTACGGTATAAATATATAGATTTTAGCTGAAGTTACTGCGGTAATCATTTTACAATATATGTAGGTCAAGTCATTACGCTTTACATTCTAAATTTATACAGTGCTGTATGTCAAATATATCTTAATAAAACTGAAAAAAAAAATGAGGAAGCCGGGATGGCTCAGTGGGTTGAGTGCTCACTTTGCAGTGCTGGGGACCGGGGATCGAGTCCCGGCCCCGGCCCGTGTGGAACCATGTGCTGAGCTGGGAGCTCCCCCAGTTCGGTTCTCTCTCTGTCTCTGTATCTCTCTCTCTCTGTCAAAAATAAAAATAAATAAATAAATAAATAAATATTTAAAACTGAAAAAAACAATAACAGGTAAAAATAAGTGAATAAACATGTAACTAAAGAAAAAGATAATCACAGACAGCCCTCACTTTGCAGTTTCAGAACACACAAATTTTAATTACATTTATTTAAATAAAGCCAAGTCCTCAACAACGTGGTTTAAATTTCACTTTCCATAGTATGTTAACTATGAGTAGTTGCATAAAGTAAAAAATAGGTTGCTGGCTATTCAGTCCATAAATTGCTACAGAAGTAACAAATGAATCTGATGGTCAGTGACCATTCACTTCATTTCTTTCAAAGTCTTTAATTGATCACTGCTCATCTGTTATTCAGTTCACATCGACAGCAAAACCTTTGTAGGTGTTGCTTCTTTGCCTTCCAGTGATAAATCCACATGATATACAAATATGGATTACTGAAAGAGGGAATTGGGCAACAAAAACATGTAACAAAGAACTAAAAGTGATAATGCTGACAGTAGAATTAAAATGAAAGTATTATAAATGGAGTTATAGAAAAAAATAGCAGATTACATTTACTGGTAACTTTTCAGAGACTCTGGATATGCAGCCAAGGGAACTTAGTAAAGGTGAATTTATTGACATAAATGAAAAAAATAATTTTGGCATAAATGAGGATGAAGATGCCACTGAGTGACTCAAACAAAAAAAACCTTCACATTAAAGAACTCAAAGATATTTTATGACATTAGAAAGTACATAGGATAGAATGCTGGGAACTCATCCAAATTCATAAAGAAGCATGATGATTTGCCAAGACAAAAAAGAGGTGCTTGCTTTATAAATTACATGATAATAAGAAGGCAGGTCGTGTGCAACAACTTTTAATAACTTTATTTACAAAGAAATAAAACACTTTAACAGTTAATGTTTCTTGTGTATTAAGTTGCACTATACTAAGTAAACATTAGTTTTATTATATTTTTCATTTCTTTAACAATTGATAACTAATCATGAGAGAGATTTTAATGTAGACACAAGATGTTTAAATGCCATGGAACAATTGTAATTTTTCCCCTTCTACTATTAAAATAGCTTTGTGTGATTTTATGTGCATGCTGTTATTTAGAATTCTACATATTGTGCAAAGCAAAAATTACTCATACAAAAGAAAAAGCCAACAATTCCTATTCCCTAGTCAATATTATTCCCCTATCATTACTCTATTGGGGAAATAGCAAAAATAATATTTCTGTAGCTCTTTTTCTAGCTTGTCAATTTTAGATCAATTTAGATTTTTTATTTTTATATCTATAAAATTTTATAACATTTTGCTTATGTTCACTCTCCATTGTCCAAACATAGTTATGCCACCATTTTTAGTTCAGTTAAAGTTAATTAAATTCATAATCTTTGCATTTATAAATAATGTAGCCTCACTTTTATTTTCTCTTTTCTGAACTATGCATATCTTTTGACTGCATATTAAAAAATACAACGTTAGCATTCTATCCATTCTGTTAATTGTTCTTAGTGGCCACTCTGAACTTCTGATATTTGTACTTTTGCATTGTAATGATTAATTAAAGTTATTCAGTTATATAATAATATATAATATTATAGTGCAGATATGCTGGTGATAAATTTTGTCTACTTTTGTATATCTAAAAATATCATCATTCTTTAAATGACATTTTTTTTAAAGGATTTATTTATTGTTTTTGACAGAGAGAGAGAGAGATACAGAGTCAGAGACAGAGAGAAGGGGGAGGGCCCAGAACAGTCTCCATAGTTGCATATTGTTGGTTTTTCCACATAGTTTCATTCCACAGGTGGGTGGGGCTGCACAGGGCAGGAACTGGTCCGGGGTCTTGCCCCGGTGAGAACTGAACTGGGGGCACTCCCCAGTTCAGCATATGGGTCCGCACAGGCCGGGGCCAGGGCCGGTATTCGATCCTTTGTCCCAGGGGGCTGCAAAGTGAGCGCCTAACCAACTGAGCCATCCCGGCTTCCCCTAAATGACATTTTTGATAATTAAAAAATTCTAAGTTGATATTTAAAAAAAAATTAATGCCTTGAAGATGTTGCTCCACTGTCTTTTAATTGCACTCTTTCTGACAATAAATCTGCTGTCATCCTTTTATTTGTTTCTCTGCAAGTAATGTCTTTTATTTTCTCTCTGACTTCTTTTAAAGTGTTATTTAATCAAACATACTGTGATGGAAAGTGAGCTGATTCTGGGTGATGAGCACATAATGTGATGTATAGACAATGTAATATATAATTCTACACCTGGAAACAATGCAATTGATATCAATTAATGTCACCCCAATAAATTTAACCATAAATAAATTAATTAAAAGTTTTGTTTATACCACTTATTTTAAGCAATGGGTTTATGAAATGTCTTAACTTAATTTTTTCTCTGTTTTTATGCTTCTGTTTTGTTGAGCTTCTTAAATCAGTAGGTTTATCATTTTTCTCCAAAATGTTTCAGCCAATATTTCTTCAAATATGATTTGCCTCCCACATCTCTTGAGGACTTTGATACACATAGTTGGCCACTGATTTTTATCCTACATTTCACTGACACTTTCTTAATATTTTTCAGACTTTCTGTGTCAAACTCATACAGTATATATAATCTTAGACATAAAAGCTTCTGCACAGCAAAAGAAAGCATCAAAAAAAGAGATAACCAACTAAATGGGAGAAAATATTCCCCAAAAAATGCCTTCAATAAGAAACTATTATCCAAATATAAAAATAACTTGTGCGACACAACAACAACAAAAACAAACAACCCAATTAAGAAATGAACAGAGGACTTGAACAAACACTTCTCCCAAGAAGACATAGTAACGGTCAACAGATATATGAAAAAAATGCTCAACTTCACTAGCCATCGGAGCAATGTAAATCAACACCACAGTGAGATATCACCTCATACCTCTTAGAATGGCTTTAACCAAGAAGACGAGGAATAAAAACTGTTGAAGAATCTGTGCAGTAAAAGGAACCCTCATACACTGTTGGTGAGAATATAAGTTGGTACAGCTACTATAGAAAACAGTATAAAGGTTCCTCAAAAATTAAGAATAAAGTTATTATATACCCAGGAATCCCTCTTCTGGGTATCTACCCCATAAATTTGAAAATTTTAGTCCACATATATATATATATATGTACCTCTGTGTTCAGTGCAGCATTGTTCACAGTGACCAAGACATAGAAACAATCCAAGTGTCCTTTGACAGATGACTGGATAAAGAATTTGTGGTACATTTACATAAGGGAACACTACTCAGTAATAAGAAAAGATGAAATACTGCCATTTGTGACAACATGGATGGGCCTTGAGATCATCATGTAAGGGAAGTAAGCCAGACAGAAAAATCAAGAACTATATGACTTTATTCATATGTGAACATGAAACTGAAAGCACCAAAGAAACAAAACTTTATGAACATAGTCAATAGTTTGGTGGTTACCAAAAGGTAAGAGAGGAGGAAGGTGCAGGAGGAGGGAGGAAATGTCAAGTGCATGGTGATGGAAGTGCCTCTGGGTGCTGAGCACACAGTGCAACACATAGAAGATAAACTGTAGAATCGTCCACCAGGGACCTATGTAATTTTACTAATCAATGTCACCCCAATAAATTTAATTAAAAATAAATAAATAAAAATAAAAAGGTTACAATAAAGTTTCTTAACGTTTGATTTTGTTTTTGTGAATATTTTTGATGTTTTAATTATAAGTTTTTGAACTTGTGAAATATACTCATATATTTTAATGTCATTGTCTACTAATTCTAAAACCAGTGTCTCTTTTAATTTCGTCTTAAGTGAATAATTATTTCTCCACATTATGGTTAGTACTTTTCTATTTCTTTACATCATTTATAGTATTTGATTGGACACCAGCCATTGGGAATTTTTCCTTGTCTGTGTTCAAATAAGTATTCTAGAACTTTGATTTGTGTGGTGGTTAAAGTTACCTAAAATCAGTCTGATTTTTTAGATATTGTTTACAGGTGGGACCAGTACTGAGTTTAGTCTAAGGTTAATTAATACCTAGCTTCCATATAAGAAGGTACGACCTATCTTAGTATTCTTAATACCTTTTAAATTATTAGGTTTTCTGCACTAATTGTTAAAAATTCATAAACGTGTATGAGCTCTGGGCACTGTTGTCTTAATCCTTTTCAGTGTTTTTCCTATCTTAGTGTAGTTTCTTTACATATTTTTACTAATAAGTTTTTAAGTGAATTCTCCAGGAGGACCTTCTGCAGGTCGGTCCTGGGACTTCATTGCTCTGTGTTCTCTGGACTTACATTTGTTTCTTCAATTCAGGAAAATCATAGGGCTTCTACCTCCCTGTACTACGGTCTGGAAAATTTTTTCAAGCAGCAAGCTGAGGCAATAATAGAACTAAATCTTGTTTGTGTCAAAATTGCTCAGGGAATCATTGTCTTTCATTGCCTGATGCTAATGACTTCAATTCTATTGTACTGTATTATACATTTTGTTAGACTTTTAGTTGTTTCAAGCATAGGGGTAAATATTTTTTACTCCTAGTCATTATTTGAACTAGTATTTGTTAAGCACTGAATCTTTATAATATTAGCATAGAAACACAATAGAAAATTAATAGAGAAAAAATACGCTTAATATTGAAAGTTTTAAATGCCCAGAGATATTAACATGTTTCAAGGAATAATTATGCAAATAGATGTCAAAGTTTAAGATAAAGTTGTCAACTCTTCAACCTTGTTTCTTATGAAGAAGCATAGTTCAAACACACAAAATATTTTTTAATTGATAAAGACAACTTAGAATCCTTATGAAAAGGACAGTGTAAATTTCACTAGTTTGACTCCTTAAAGTAAAAATAGATTTGGAAAAGGTCATTTGGAGTTAGAGGTTAGATAGGCCATAGTCACAGCAATTAGCAATAGATTATGTCTCATGAATTTCCTAGAAAAGAAAACCTCAGTTGAAGTTATTGAACCCCAGATGGTGTTCATCTTTGGACAAAGATTTTATTTTATAGATTGTCTAACTAGCAAGGCACTCTAAAAGTAGCTCATTGGTTGACTTTAATAGCGTAGATATTTAACATTAGTAGACTATAGGAAATATTCTGGACTTGTAACTACAGCTCAATTAAATCATACTAAATCTTAACTATCAATTATCTTATTCTTTGAATTTTATTTTAATGTTTTCTATCACAGTCACCATTATTTTTCAATTAATTTGTTTTTAATGATATGCTTTAGAACACTGTATTCAGTCTCAGAACTCCTAATTCTTCCTTCTAGAAAGTTAGTCAATAACTTTGACACTGAGCTTCAGTTTCTGTGAAATGTGATTCTATAGTTGTTAAAAAAAATGCTTGACATATTTGCTCATAATATATAGTGTCTTGAAGCATGTAGGTATGAAAGTTTCCTCTTTTTTATTGTTAATCTTTCAGAATATGGTGCTCTTTCTGCATGTGTAAATTTCAATACAAACCTAAAATTTAGGATATACATTTTCAAAATTCCATGCTGTTATCATGCACATTATACTAGACATTTACCTATTTTCTTAAGCATGTGAAAATAAGGAGAAAAGGTGATATAAATCTGACAGGAAAACAAAATACTGGAGTTACATGCTTCAAGATCAATAACTAAGGAGCAGCATAAAATGTCAAAAGGCAGACAACAAAGAGACCTTGAAGAGATCACTTAGAAACAGAAGTAATTATTAAATGAAACTAATTTTAATGAGAACAGCATGGGAAATCAAAATCAGAGAATTGGATTTAAATTTATTACTATACCTTAGCTTACACTAAAATGACAGAAATTAAGCTTACTTTTGTGTAAAGCAATCTTTTGCCTTACTATTCTATGACTCAACATTCATTTTTCTTTCTAGCCATAGGTGGCTATAAGGTATTAAGTCTGTGCCTTCATCAAAGAAGACCCATTGGTTCAATGTTCTGGAGTGATATGGCCTGGGTTAAAACATCTGTTCAGGATTTTAGATAATATTAAGAAATTATTGTTTGTTTTAATAGGTGTGGTAAGGTATTGGGGTTCTGTTTTCTTTAAGGGTGCTTATCTCTTAGAGCTAGATTCTAAAATACTTACAGTGAAAATATATGATATAGGTGTTTGCTTCAAAGTAAGCCAGAGGATAATAAGAGTGTAAGGATTTGGATAGAATAAAACTGGTTATGAATTGGTAATTGTTGAAATCAGACGATGAATTTACACTATTCTATTTTTTTATTTTTTTTTTAAATTAAAAAGAAATTAAACTTGTCTTATATTATAGGTACTCTATGACCTTACACAAGTTACTTAATACTCAGTTCATTATTTATAGAGAAAACTAGAGATATTTACCTTATAGGATAGTTTTGAAGGACTAAATGAGTTAACTGACATAGTGTACTTAGAATAGTGTCTATTTCTTAAAAAATGCTGTGTAAATACTAACTTTAAAAAGATATTTGCAGGAATGCTGGGAAAGCTCAGTGGGCTGAGTTCTCACAATGCAGCCCCTGGGTCTGAGAGTTGAGTTCTGGTGCCGGCCCATGTGTACCCATATGCTGAACTGGGGTGTGGCCCCCACTTTAGTTATCACTGGGGCAAGCTTTCCATGTGGGGGCCCCCGATTTAGCTCCCACCCCCAGTGTGCTTCCCAGATGGGAGGTCCCTGGCTCATGGGGGTGTATCTCCCATGCAGAAGGCCCCCAGTCTGATTCCTGCCCCACAAAGCCCCTCGTCCACCTGTGGAGTGAAACTATATCTAAAACTAATGACATACAACTATGAAGATTGCTCTGCCTTGTCCCCTATCTTTGTCAAAAACAATAAAAAGAAATCTTAAAAAAAATATTCTCCATTTCATGTTCACATTTTGTATTAAACATTTTATTCTGGGATAATTGTAGATTCACATGGAATTGTAGGAAATAATACAGAGAAACCTCGAATATATTTACCCAGTTTCTCCCAATGGTAATATCTTGCACAACTATAGCACAATACTACAACCAGAATATCAATATTGATACAATCAAGATTCAGAATATTTTCATCACCACATTAATCTTTCATGCTGCCCTATTCTAGCTATATTACTTCTACCTCCCTCCTTAACCCCTGACTGCCACCAATCTGTACTCCATTACTATCCTGTTTCCCCGAAAATAAGACAGTGTCTTATATTAATTTTTTCTCCCAAAGATGTGCTAGGTCTTATTTTCGGGGGGATGCCTTATACGTATTTCAGCGAGAGGCAAAACTGTAAGTAGGTCTTATTTGGGGGGGGTGTCTTACTTTCAGGGAAACACGGTATAACTCACTCATTTTAAGAATGATATTTAAATGAAATCATACTATATGCAACATATGCCATTATATGCAAATGAAAGCATACTATATGCTTTTTATTTATTTATTTATTTTCTTAGCACAGTTCTCTGGAGACTCATCCAGATTTTTTAGTATACCAACAGTTTATTCTAATTGCAGAGTGATTTAGTCATTTCTCACAGTTTGTTTAAATATTCACTGTTCACTGAAGAATATTTGAGCTATTTCTAGTATTTGGCTATCATTAATTAAACCTCTTTAAACATTTGAATACCGATTTTTGTGTGAACATAACGCTTCATTTTTTAGGGATAAATGCCCAGAAGTGTAATTGTTGGGTCATATTATAGTTTCATATTTAATTTTTTAGATATTGCCAAAATGTTTTCCAGAGTGGCTTTAATATTTGAAATTCCTATCAGCAGTAGATGAGTGATCCAATATCTCTACATTGTTTCTAAAAAGAAATTGATAGTGTCTTACTATTTTTTTATTTTAGCCATTATGGTAGGTATGTAGCGGTATTTCATTGTGGGTTTAATTTTGTTGGAGATCTTTTCATATGCTTATTTCCAATCTGTATATTCTCTTCAGCAGATTGAATGTCTGTCCATGTGTTTTGCTTATTTTTTATTTGTGTTTATTATTGTAAAGTGAGTTAAAAATATTTTATTATTACTTATTTAACATTTAACAAATATGAACTGTATAATACTGAATGCCAGGCCTTGTTCTATAAGAGATACATCAGTAAATGAAACATTGATCCAAGCCCTAATGAAAGTCACATTGTAGGAGTGGGAGAAGGACAATGACATATATAGGACATGTTAGAAAGTTAAAGTACTACAGAAAAAAAATTAGAGAAGTGAAAAAGGGATTGAGGGATTACAGGTACTGGTTGAAATTTCAAACACTTTATTCATGCCTGAACACATATGCATCTACAGGCACACTTGTCTTTTGAATAGTAGTAAGGAAAGCATATATTAAGAACAAGGCTATTAATGTGCTACAATGTTATCTCCACTTTAAAAGTGGTTTGCTGGATTTATCGCAGATAGAGAAATTGTGAAGGTCATAACAGCTAATATTTATTGAATGCTAAATACCAATCACTGCATACACAGCTTCACTGAATCCTCACAGGAAGTTGCATTTTATCTCATTAGATGTATAATTTACATGCCCAAGGTCCTACAGTTTCTCTCATTTTATTTGATAATATCAAAGTACTTCTGCTACATAAGCCTTTTTTATTTGCTCAATTTCAAAAACCTCCATTTAGAATCAATCAAAACCTTACTGCCTCCCACCCCCTGTGCTTGAATATTTTACCCCTTTGTATGGCTGGTTTTCTCATATCAATTTTTTGGCTTAATGGAGACCTGTCAGGCTTCCAATTAACAATTTATGCAAGGTTTGCTATCACTTCGCATTTTCTGCAAAAATTTTACAAAAGTCTCCTTTGTTGTTTATTTTGTCCTAGAACTATGCTTGACCATGAAAGTTTGGCTCACTGTAATATCCCAAGTCCTTGATTTTAGAATGAGAAAAATACGATTAGCCAAAATATTAAAAGTGACCTAACTCTCTGTGGTAGCTTTAGAAATATTTCATATTTTGATCTTTAAACCTCTAAATAAGGGATGCTGGAATGGCTCAGTGGGTTAAGTGCTTACTTTGCAGTCCCGGGGTCTGAGGATTGAATCCTGGTCCCAGCCTGTGTAGACCCATATACTGAACTTGGGTGTGGCCCTCAGCTTGGTTCTCACAGGAGTGAGCTTCCCATGTGGGAGGCCACCACCCAGTTCCTGCTCTGTGCAGCCACCCCCACCCCCGACCCCCCTGTGTGGAATGAAACTATGTCGAAAACTGATGACATACAATTATGGAGACTGCTCTGGGCCTCCCCCTTTCTCTTTCTATCTCTCTCTCTGTCTCTCAAAAAATAAAATTAACGAAGAGAGAGAGGGAGAGAGAGAGGGAGAAGAAATATTAGCCAACTGCTTCTATGTACCAATTTTTACAGGTTAAAATATTAATTTGGTGCTACAATAGTATTGGAAACATAGTAAGGTGGAGAAAAATTCTATTTCACAGAGTTCATGTCAATAATAGTACTGTATGTTATTGGAAGAAATAATCAGTCATTTACAATGCTGTTAAGAACAGGGTATACATGATTGGCTACAATTTGCAAGAAAAAAACACATTCCACTATTAGTTCTTCTTTGCACTTATTCCTTACACAGAATTCAGCTACTGTTCTAATTTAGTGATGAGCAACTATTTAAGGAATATCATCAGTTTGAGAGAATTAAATTGATTATGTTATTGGAACTGGCATCGGTCCTAGCATGTCCTGGACTCAGCTCTGTATTTTATAAGTTATGAGAAATTCTCATAGGAAAAAACACCCATGTTTATACCCTTACTAAAGCACTTTTTCAAAAGGTATAAATCTATCTTAAATATGTTTAAAGTTTCAATAAAATAGAAATCATAATATCAGTTTGTAGTTAATTTGTTAGCAAATATAGAAGAAAATATAAACACAGTTTCTTAATCACAAGAGAAAAAGGCAAACATCTCAAAAATTGAAATATTTTGGCCAAACTGAAAGGTTAAATAAAATTGAAAACAATCAGATCACCAGTAATATGGTGTACAGCAGGGGTGTCAAACTCAATTAAAACAAGGGCCATTTGGTGCAACAGGCAAGATCCACGGGGGCCACGTCACACTTACAAATGTCGCCGGATCTGAGTCAGCTTATTTATACACGCCCCCAGCCCCCCAGGAAAGGCACTGGGCCACGTGTATACTCGTCTTCAGTAGTTAAAGGGTTAACAAGGGAATTGTGTGTACGGTATTGCCTGGACTTCCCCTAAATTCTATTTTCTTCATAACAATTTTTTTCTATTTTCATTTTATTTCAGAGCATTGTGGGCCACAGACAATTACCTCGGGGGCCGCATGCGGCCCGCGGGCCACCAGCTTGACACCCCTGGTGTAGAGTATGTGTTTGATGTTTTCTAGAAGACAGGTTTTTGAATGCTTCATTAAGAACACTACGGTTTTAAGGATTACATTGATAGGATTAGATGTAGCATTGAGAATGTTACTTCTAGGATACTAAGATCATAAATATTGGAGTGGAAACCACTTAAAAATTTATAAAAAATAGTAAGAGTATGATCACACTTTGGGAAAAATCTGTCACACTAAGCTTTCTTCTCCAAAACAATTTTCCCACAGCAAGTCAGGGGGAAAAAGGAACAGTCTTTCTACAGTGGAAGAAGACTAGCCTGAGGAGTGATAAAAACAAAAATATAGCAATAGTCATTGTGGACAAGTTAAGATTTATTTCTGGTTTTAAAACTAGGTGACCATAAAAATATGAGAACACACTTAAATTCACTCACGGATATTCAAATACAGAAGTATTGAAGAAACTTTATTAGCACATTTGTAGTAGAAGGAAATCCTAAGCATAGGTATAAATATAAAAATATATACATGAGAGCTCTGGAAAATGTTCAGCCATTGTCAATATAATGAGAACTGTTACATGGCTGGATATATAGCAGAAGAAATAAATACATATCTTAAGAAAGAAAAAATATATTAAAATTGTATGATAACAAAAGATAATACAAATCACCTTTGACTTCTCCATTACAAGCGGTACTCAAAGTAGTCTCCATCAGCATCCAGACACTTCTGATTATGGCAAACTACTGCTTGAGCAACATTGACCAAAGTGTCCACTTGTATTGCTGCACATGCCATTTCAATTTACCATGAATCTCAAGCTTAACTAGAATGCATGCAGTTGTTTGGCATGTTGAAGGTTCTGTTGCATACTTACATCTCCATTGTTGTACTCCCACAAGTTCTTAAATTTTAAATACTGCTTCAAAATAGTCTTGTGCTCCTTGAATACAACTGCACTTTTACCATTTTCTTTGACTGTCCTGCCTTCCACATCTTTTGAGTGAACATCATACTACACATTGGTACAATAAAGCAAATCAAATCAACTTCAAAACGTAATACTAAATAATATCTTTTAAAATGCATGTACTTTTTTTTTTTTTGGCATCCTCAGGATGTGTGTGTGTGTGTATGTGTATAAAACGCATGTCCCAAAATTCACACAAGAAGTAATTTTGATAGAAAACACAGTTGTATAATTAAAAATTGTAAATTTTTTATTGATGCAGATTACGTATGGAATAGCATATCGGGTAAATGGCCTCCACAGTTTTTCTGACACATACACACTCTTCTGTTGAAATTTTCCATGACCGTTTAGCATAAATGTGGCTGAATTTTGTTGATACAGTGCTGAATTTCCTCCTTCAAGGCGTGGGTGGTCATGGGCTTGTTGGCATAAACCTTAGACTTCAAAGAACCCCAAAGAAAAAAGTCCAGCAGCAGTAAATCGCATGATCTGGGCGGCCAATTCTGATGACCAAGCCATCAAGATGAAAATGAGCCTCATCACTGAAGATGATTTTGTTCGAAAAATCAGCATCCATTTGTTGTTCCATAATCCATTCAACAAACTCTATTCGCTGTACAGTGTTCCCTCGCCACTTCGCGCTTCATGTTTTGCGGCTTCAGTGCTTCGCGGGTTTCCCCAAAACATTCATCAAAAAATAAAAATGAAAAAATATAACCATGTCGGCAGCCACATTGCAGAAAGGAGCGTTGAGGGGGTTTTAGTGTTGTGTTGGCGATAACTTGTTTTGTTTAAGCAATAACTTTTTTTATTAATTAAGCCCTTATAATGCCGCCTAAGCGCTGTGCCCCTGCAAAAGCTTCCTCCGGGGCACCCAGAACCCCGTTGACGGGGTTATGTCCTTGTACAGGGGAATTTTGAAGGAAAAGAAAAAACAAAGACAACAACGACCCATCAGCATGTTTCTCTCCAAGGTCAAGCCCCCGGCTCTACCGTCAGCGCCTCCAGCAGAAGAGTCTCCGAGGGAGCCTAACGCTTCTACGAGTCACGTGACAGCCTCTCCTCCGCCACCCACACAAGCCTCTTCGCCTCTCTCAGAAAGCAATGTGGATTCATGTTTATTACTGTATAAGGTTTTGTCATTAACCTTATTCATTAGCACTGACACGTTTAAGTAAATACGTATACTGTTGTCATTTTTGTCTTAAATGAGTAAAGTATGAATAGTGTTTACATATTTCAAACATTCTTGTACCCGCATACACGAACATTCCTAGGGGCAAATCCTACTTCGCGGTTTTTCAGCTTTCGTGGAAGGCTCTGGTCCCCATTAACCGCGAAAAACGAGGGATCACTGTATGTGGTCAGTAGGCTTCAGTTTCTGAGTCAATTGAACTTTATGAGCATGAAGATGCAAATCTTTCATGAGAATACGCTGTAGAGAGCTTCTCGAAATGTCCAATTCTTGACCCCAGTGCCCAGTTGATGTCCCTGGACTCTTAGCAACACACTCACAAGCTGCTTCAATGTTTTGTGTTGAACAACTTGTTGAAGGATGGCCAGTGTTTAAAATCACTAATTGATCCAGTCTCCCTAAAATTTTAAATTAATCTCTTCACAATTGATGAAGTTAAATCACTGTTCTGACTATATTTTGTACAAAAATTGTGAACTTTAGCTGCCAAACCTTTATTATTTTAAAAATATTGCTCAACAATGAAAACACGTTGGTCTTTCATGTAGCACTCCATTTCTAACAACCCTGAACTGTCTGCTGTCACGTGTATTTTTTTGTTGTTGGCAACACTTTACTGCACAAATGACGCAAAATTCAAATCTTGCGTGAATTTTGGGACACCCATTACACACACACACACACACACTTGAATATTTAGTGAAAAAGTTAAAAAAAATTTTAACTTTAGCCTGAAATTTTTTATAAGTAAAATATTGAACTTAATTATCCACTCCTAGAAATCTATAATAAAAACCACCAAAGCAATCATAACAGTGCCCCCTATATTCTCATTTTCTATTTTTATAATAACATTTTCAGTCACAAAATTTAGGTTGATGCCCTCAAATAAATTTGAGAATTGAAGTAATTGCACAAATAATTTAGACTAAAAAGGTTTTTCTTCACCTGAGACATCCATACTACTGAGATTTACTTTGATTGGAATCGGGTGAATGATACCCACCTTCACAAAATGAAAGCATTATTTGTACATATAGTGACTACAAATGGCATCTTGAAAAGTCTCTTTTGTGAATCCATTTATTTAATTCCATATTTTAAAAGAGATTTGAAAAAACAAGAAGAATTTTGGGGAAGCTGGGATGGCTCAGCTGGTTAAGCACTTGCTTTGTGGCCCCTGAGAATGAGGATTGAATCCCGGCCAAGACCCATGTAAACCCACATGCTGAACTGTGGTGTGCTTCCCATGAGGGAGGCTCTCAGTTAGGTTCTCACCATCCCCCCTGCTGCCCGCCACTTGGTCCCTAGTTCATGGGAGTGCACCTCCCATGTGGTGTGCCCCCAGCCCAGTTCCCACCCTGTGCCTCCCTAGCCCACTTGTGTGGAACAAAACAATGTTGAAAACTGATGATGTAAAACTATGGAGACTATTCTGGGCCCTCCCCATTTTCTCTGTCTCTCTCCATCTCTGTCTCTCTCTGTTCCTGTCAAAGACAATAAAATAAATCTTAAAGAAAAAGAAAGGTTTTGTATTCCATGCTGCATTTCCAAAGGCATAGTGTGACATGAAACTAAAAGCCAACCACTTTGCTACACACCTTAGCCCAGTGACATTTAACCTGATATAAGTGAAAACATATTTATGGTAAAATCATTGTAATAAATGATGACAGAAATTCCAGTAAATATGGTAATTCCATTCCCCAAGGTGTGGTCTCACAATTTAACACAAGATAATGAGCAAAAGCACAATATTTTGATTATTCATTTTATTAGTGGGAATTCTCTGTAGATCAATTTCTAACAGGATTTCAATTACTTTGACTTATTTCTGTATAACCTGTAACTCTCAGTAACTTTTCCAGTATTGGTATTGAAAGTATTTGGGTACTCACACTTGCACCATTTCTTGAAATCTTGCCCATTAGTTTCCTTAAACCTCATAAAATGTTAACATGTATTGTATGCAGTAAGGAGAGCAATAAAATCCCATATGTTTGGTGACTAAACCATTAAAAAATGTCCTAGCACCTCTTTCATAATTCTGTGGCGTATAGAACTTTCAGATTTGACTGTTGATAACAATATAGATTAAACATTTTTTTGATCTTATTGTACCTTCTTTATAGTCTTTGAGAGAGAAATTTCCTACACTTGCAAAAGAAAGAAACACTAGATTTTGGTTTACCTATTTTATTTCAGAAATAAATTTGGAGAAAGTTCAGCTTTTCTCATTTCCTTTCTTATTTATCTTCATATTGATCAACAGGTGATTGTTACAAGCAGCCAGGAAACAGAAACAGTGTTCCTTTCATCTTCAGTGCCTAAAAAATAAAATATCTCCCTAAAAGTGTGTAAACAGAAAGTCAATGAATGCTAAACCAACTTTCTAAGGTATTGTTTCTTTAGATATCAAATTTGGACTAGAAAAACAGAATTATGCTTGAACAAGATAGAAAAAACTAACAAACTACTAAATATGAGTATTGAAAGGTTTCAATTTAAACCTCAAATGAACCTGAACCTGCTAATCATGGAAATAATACCAAACTAAACTGGAACTGGTAAAATAAAGAAATATATTTATACCCAAACAAAACAAAACAAAAATTCCCCCCAAAACCCTAAAAAGTAAAAATATGTGAAACTGAAATTTGATAGTAAACAAGTTTCTAGGACAATCTAGTCAATATTTCATGGCCCTTTCAAACTTCCCCTCTATAAAAAACTCAATTGCAGTTTCATTTGATTAACACAATTTTATAGCAATTTGAAAACAGATATATATCTAATTGGACATTTTGGTAATTGAATGGATCCAAAGAGCCAATCTGTCTGAAAGGAAAATGTTAAATACATAGAGCATCCCCATTGTCCCTGGGAATGCATGCTGTAATTGGGTTATCTTCTACCAATGTTTTAGACATTTCAGGCACATAAAATACGCATAAAATGCTGGATAGGAAGGAAAGAAAGTAATAGTTTTCATTTAAAAAAATGTAAAGCATGGATTTTTATCAAATTGCTTAGAAACTTCCAGCCCTCCTTAGGCTCCCTATCCACACATTCTAGTTAGAGTGTTAACCAAGTTACTCTTGCCCAGCTGTCTTGTATAGATAAATGTTCTAGTGCCCAGTACATCTCTCTCTGTGCAAAATGATTAAAAAGTTAAAATAAGCAACCTCATTTTTAAAACTCATTTTATTGTGACAAAGTATTCTTATAACTTAACAGTGAATATGTGAGTTCCTTAAGTTTGAGTCATTTGATTTGTTAGCCCAACTACCAACTGACTATTAAAATGTAATATTAAATCAATGCCTCAATTTTACCATGTGTTTACATAAATTAAAGACATTGGACGGGGAGAGAGATATGGCAATAAATATTTATAAAGATCTGTGAGACCCCTTGGTGAAAAATGGCATGGAAGTGTAGATTATTATTGTACATAATGGGAAAAAAGCAATGCAAATATTCTAATTCTGTAATAATTGATAGATTTGTAGCCTAATTCATAACTTTTAGCTGTCTTTAAATTTGCAATAAAAATGATATCTAGTCTAAGCACTCTTAAGTAGAATATATATACCTGTGGTAGTAATGATGCTCTTAAATTTCCATTTTTATATATCATCTAGAGATCACACAATATCCTCAATGACATCGATTCGAGGATGAACTCAACATTATTCAACTCTTCATAAAGGTTACAAGAAAAGTAGAAAAATAGATCAAAAGAGACTGAAGGGAGGTCAATAACTTGACATAAAGTGCTATATAACCATTCACTTAGGGCACGAGTCAATATTGTCATGCACTGCTTACTCCCTTTGTTAAACAAGAGTAAAGCAAGAAATCTCAAGTGAGGAGACTTCACACCACATATATCTTTTATAACTTCTCCTATACATTTTTATGGAAAGAAATATGAGTTTTCATTGAAATTTCAGATGCACAAATCAGCCCTTTAAACAAAATGATCCTCATATTGGAAAATTTGGAAATATCATGTGTTAAAGGCTAAGAGCATTGCTCTGACCCCGCTCACCTGTACAATGTACTTCATGTCAAGAGTTTAGAGCAAGACATGTGTACCCATTCTGACTCAAATGGTTTACAGAGAATGGGGTGAAGGAAGGGCAGCCAAGGTTTTCATGGTAGCCCAAAGGTGGCTTCAGAAACAGTATGTTTGGCCCTAGATTATCAGAAATTTTTATAAAAATCTGGAATAGAGTAGGAAGGTAAAACTCATAACTCTTCTTATTATCTAAACCTTCTTGATTTTTTTATTAGCTTTATTCTGACCTAAAACTGCACAAATGCTTTTTTTCCCCTTTTGGTCCTACTTGAAGTAACAGAGTTGTAAATTACTCCTAACAACCATAGTCATGCTATTTTTCCATTTCTACACTATTTTGAAATTAGCTTTTAAATGAATGTTTCTCATTTGATAAAGAGAATTACATCTGGAATAAATGTAATGAATTGTTATGCCTGTCATGTTAATAAAGTGGTGATTTGTTGCATGTGTTAATTTTCTAGTGCTGCTTTGACAAGTCATCATGCACATATGTCTTAATACAACACACATGTATTACCTTACAGTTCTGCAGGTCAGAAGTATGACACAGCTTTTACTGAGCTTAGATATAGGAGTCAGCAAATCAGCATTTCTTTCTGGAGATTCTTAGGAAAATCCCTTCCTGTGTCCTTGCCAGCTTCTGGAGGCTGTCTGAATTTCTGAGCTTATGGCTCCTTCCTCCATATTGGGAAGTTCTCAAGCTGCCATATTTCTGGTTCTTCACAGTCAAGAATAGTTCTTGCTTTTAAGGACTCCTATGATTAGATTGGACCCATTTGGATAATTTAGAAAAATATCCCTATATCAAGCTTTTTAACATAATTATATCTGCAAATTTTCTTTTGCTCTATAACGTCACATACTCTCAGGTTCTGGAAATTAATTCATTGGGGATCATTATTTTATCAAGTATATAGTAATTGTCAAAGGTCATCTGGACATAATTTGAATCTTTTAAAAATAACTGATAGTCTCATGCAATCTAATGTTTATGAAGCCTACTTTTGTTCTTAACTATTTGAAAAGTTCTTTGATCACAATATTATATAAAGAGTTTTCCAAAATTTCCAGGCCTCTCAAATGAAAGAGAACCACTACTATTTAAATACAAGATCTGAAAACTAAGTTCACAAACTCCTCCTAGAAAAAGTGCCACATACCTCATAGCTGAATATCCCTATGATCAACTTCAAAGTGCACTCCCTGGACAGCTATACACTGATGCCAGCTCTTAGACTACCCTTCAAAGGAATTTTGGAACTGGTTTTCTAGAATGGCCATCAGAGCCATTGTCATATTATCCTTGATGTCCTGAATGGCATCAAAATGTCTTCCTTTCAATATTTCCTTTACCTTTAAGTAAAAAAAAGTCATTGTGGACCAGATCAAGTGAGTACAAAAGGTGTTCCAATGCAGTTATTGGTTTACTGGCTAAAAACTCTCACAGACAATGCTGTGTGAGCTGGTTCACTGTCATAATGCAAGAGCTGTGAGTCATTGGCGAATAGTTCAAGTCATTTTTGTCATCCTTTTTTATGCAGCCTTTTCAGCATTTCCAAATAGTCAACTTCGTTGACTGTCCAAAACAAATTCATAATGAATGACACCTCTGATGTCAAAAAAGGTTAGCAACATTGTATTGATTCTTGATTTGGATGACAGAACTTTTTTGGTCATGGAGAATTGACTGACTTCCATTGTCCACTTGGACACTTTGTTTCAGGGTCGTATTGGTACACCCAAGTGTCATCACCAGTGATGACGCAGCCCAAAGCATTGTCTTGCCTCTTCAAAAAATGTTGGCACACTCAAGCTCTGACATTCTCACAATGGCACACAAAAACGTGCAACAATAATGAGCACCACTCAGAAAGATTCTGCCACACTTCTGCATGAGCACAGCTGTGAAACACTGATATGCCAAGGTTATGAAACTTTACCAAGCTGTACAGTGCTGCCTATGTAAGCTCACAGTGGCAAGTTTGCATACTTAATTGTTGGGCTTTGTACTCTAGCTTTGAGCTTTTTCAATTTCAAAAATAATTAAAAAATGGATGCATGTAATTATTTGATAAACAAGCATATTATCAGGATGTATTTGAGCATTACAAGAAGAGAAAAGCTGGGTTCTAGCCTGGAAATGCTGCACACTGTGACTTTGGGCATGTATCCTAAACTCTTTAGGAAGCAGTGTCTCATGCAGAAAATTAGTAAATTGGATTATGTAATCTCTAAAACCTCTTGAATTACAAAATTCTTCACTTCATTAACATGATCAATTTCTAAAATTTATGAAAATTAAAAGCTATCACCAAATATTTGAAGATTATTAATCATGAATTCTGAAATAATTAAAAAAATCTCAAACCAAGGAATCAATATATGATAAATTTTAGAAAAACAGGTTTATAAGTCATACACATAGGATAAAGATTAATTGCAATTAAGGACTCATTTTGAATAAAATTTTGAATTTATATCTAGCATTTAACTCTTTTATTTTTAAAAGATTTATTTATTGTTTTTGACAGAGAGAGAGATACAGTCAGAGACAGAGAGAAGGGGGAGGGCCCAGAATAGTCTCCATAGCTGCACATCATTGGTTTTTCCACATAGTTTCATTCCACAGGTGGGCAGGGATGCACAGGGCAGGAACCCGGCCGGGGTCTTGCCCCGGTGAGAACTGAACTGGGGACACTGCCCAGTTCAGTATATGGGTTCGCACAGGCCAGGGCCGGGATTCAATCCTCGGTCCCCGGGGCTGCAAAGTGAGTGCCCAACCCACTGAGCCATCCCGGCTTCCCCTTGACTCTTTAAAATACACAGATTTGGACAAAATTCTTGTTTGATTGCCCAAATCACTTAACATAAGGTATCTCATATAAGAAATTATTTATTTAAAAATATCGGTTGTAGGGGAAAAGGAAGTGTGTGACAAACATAAAGAGGAACACAGATAAGTCCGTAACAAATATGGGTCATTCCAGGAATAAGGCACATTAGTTTGTAGAAAGATATAATAGCTGAAATGCTTAAAATTGTTTTTGTAAAACTAATACTTGTGTTTTGATTATTTTTTTCCCATATTATATCTCAGAATAATAGTATTAGACCAGAATTCTAGCCTACTTAGTAAAATCTCATTCAGTTTCCTGAAATACCATTTCTTTGTGACTTCCATTGAAAATTGCTTTTTTACTTCCTGATGTTCTCTGGGCTGCCCAGTAGCAGTTATGTTACAAACCAGAAACAATAAATTAAGTGAAGTGAAATTATATGACTTAGTGCATAAATTCAGGAATATTTATTTAGAATGCCTGCAGTTACAAGTTACACACTATTCTCAATGGTTTTTTAGGGCTGATATCATAGTGCTAAAATCTAGGTGATAATTTCCCTCAGGTGTTTCATGACACTTATTTCCTTCTAAATCTATCTTAGATCTTTATTGGCTTTTGCCTTAAAGAACACTGCTATTACCAGTACTTCGTTTCCTTCTAAATCTATCTTGGGTATATTGGCTTTTGCCTTAAAGAACACTGCTATTACCAATACTTCAATATTCATGCTAGTCCAGCTTAACCACACAAGACTGGTAGTGTTTGTTTTGGACATTTTTTTAAATTTATTTTTTAATTGGCATATAGTGTCTTACATTCTATTTAACTATTTATATTTAAGTTATATTTATGCCAGTTAAATACTAAGTTTGTAAAAGGCAGTACCTCTGGTATTATACATAAATGAAATGTCATTTTATGAAAAAGTGCTTTTTAAAATAGTCGGTTCCTAGTATGAATAGTTTAGTTAAATAATATCTTCAGTATTATAAAAACCCTATTTAAAGAAAAAGTACTTCTTGAATGGCAGAATGAAGTCCTTTATAAATCTGCCCCTCTCTAAAAGCAAGAAAAACGTTGGTAAAAATGGTCAAAATCAAATTTTTTGAGCTCTAGTAATTAGCCAAATATTTGTAATATGTGAGATGTATTTGTTCAAGAAAGACTGTTGTCTTTTGGTAAGAACAACAGGGTTTATGACATTGTAACTTTATATTTTCCTATCCCCAGCTCTGCAGAACTCTTGGAAACCTAAAGCATTGAAATCATACTAGTTTTGAAAACCAGAAGCTATGTACATATTACAAAAAAAGACCAGATTTGCACCTCAAAAAGCCTCATCTCTAAAGCATTGTCACTATTTGACCTATCTGACTACTATGTGAAAAAGCCCCATTCATGATCTGGTTGAGAACTTTCTCTGCAGGATAAGACTTATTCTCAGAATGTGGAAAACACTCAGCAAGCATTACACAACAGATGCCGAGGCTGCTTCTAATTTCAAAACTTACTAAAAAGTGGCAATAATTAAAACAGTGTGATACTGGCTTAAGGATAAATAGAGGTCAATGGAATAGAATTTAGAGTCCAGAAATAAACTCTTCCATTTAGGGTGATTTGAGTTTTGACAACAATCTGAAGACATTTAATGTGAAAAGAATAGTCATTTCAACAAATGGTGTCAGAACAATTGAATATCTGTGTGCAAAAACTAACACTGGATGACCACTTTATATCATACATTAAAATGAAGTAAAAATGTATTACAGAAATATGTGTAAGCACTAAATATAAAAGAAATATTAGAGAAAAGCATAGGTGTAAATCTTTATGACCTTGGGTTATCTAATGCTTTCTAGATATAATACAAAAAGTACAAGTGACTGAACAAAAACAAAATAATTGGACATTATAAGAATTTAATAATTCTGTGCTTTAAAGGTCAATTAAGAAACATATGACCTCACTTATAGGTGGCTTATAAAACTGAAATTAAGAAAGAAACAAAAATGTGTGGACATAGTCAATAGTTTGGTGGTTACCTGAGGATAAAGGGAAAAGTGGGTGAAAGAGCAGGGGGTGTGGAGGGAGTTGGAAGGGGACACCAGATATATGGTAATGAAGGGAGAGTTAATTCTGGGTGGTGAGCACATTATGCGATACACAGGCGATGTAATATAGAATGGTATACCTGGCAACTATGTAATAGTTACTTACCAATATCACGACAATAAATTTAACATTAAAAAAAATAATAATAATCAAATAAATAAAATTAAAAAAATGGTCACAGTAAAAGAGTTAAAAGACAATCCACAGAATGAAATACAATATTCACAATGAAAGAAAATAATAAAGGACACATATTTAGAATATTAAAGAATGTTTTATGGAATACACGTACACCACACACACACACACACACACACACACACTCAATAATACCTTAATATTAAAAGATAATTAACCTACTTAATAAAAGAACAAATATACAAATAGATATTTTTCAAAGAAGATAATTTTCCAGGAATTTATCTTCACTACTGAAATATAAATAAAAATAATGACATACCACCTCACATCCATTAGGAGGATTACAATAAAAATAATAATAATAAATCTTGGCAAAAATGAGGAAAAATTGAAACCTTAATACATTGCTAGAGAGATTGTAAAATTTTGTAGCTACTTTGGAAAATAGTCTAACAGTTCCTCAGAATGTTAAACATAGAGCTACCATGTGACCTGGCAATTCCACATTGAAGTACATACTCAAATAAAATAAAAGCACATATCTACCCAAAAGTTTGTACACAAATATTAATAGAGGCTATTCATAGTAGCAAAGGGTGGAAACAACCCAAATTTCTATCAACAGTAAATGGATAAACAAATCATGGAGTAGCCACAGAATGAAATATTATTTGGCAATAAAAATAAATGAAATACTGAAACATGCTGTAACATGGATGAAACTTGAAGGTATACTAAGCAAAAGAAGCTATTCATATATTATATTATTCCATTTATAGAAAATGTACTGAGTAGACAAATTTACAGTGACAGAAAATTGGTTAGTATTTGCCTGAAACTTGTCAACTGAGGAAATGGGGTATGATTGCTAATAGGAATGAATTTTATTCTTGGTGTGATATAACGTTCAAAATTAGATTTTTTATAATGCTTGCACAACTCTAGGAATATGCTAAAAAGAGTAATTGAAATGTATATTTTAAATGAATGAATTGAATGGTATGGTATCTCAATAAAACTGTTAGAATACGTAGTATAGTTATTCCATCCTATGAAAGCTGGGTTCTTTCAGTTAGCAGCCAAGGGGAATAGGCATGCATAATGATCAATATTGTGCAAAACTGAATAGGATTCTTTTTTTTTTTTTTATCTTTTCACATTTATAGAGAGAAATTATCTTTTTGTCTTCAGTGCATAGTTATTTCTATTTTACTTTTTGACAGATAGAGAGAGAGACAGAGACAGAGACAGTTAGAGAACCAAACTGTGGGAACTCCCCAGTTCAGCACGTGGGTCCTGCCTGGGCCGGAGCCGGGATTCGATCCTCG
>PVKE010016316.1:0-32158 GCA_004027555.1 Craseonycteris thonglongyai | reverse complement strand
AAGCTATTTCACCTCTCTGAGCCTCATTTTCCTCGATTAGAATAATAATGCAATATGTTCTTCGAGGGGTGTTTCAAGGATTAAAACCTCTGACTATAATACTCTAGCCCAGACTGATATGTTCAAGGCACTCCACTGATATTCATTCCTATCACTGTGGATGTACCCGTGGCATCAGAAGATGGCCACTGAGGGCAAACAAATGTGCCATTGGGGCAAATGGGGTGCTGGGAATAGAAGGACACACTCAGTGAAGAGGACAATCTCAGCTCACCGATCCAGTCATGTTTGTGCAACACAGCGTGTACAACCAGTGAATGGAAGTGGTCGCTCAGGTTATCTAACCCAACTGCTGATTTTACAGATAAGAAGGCAGAGACTAGAGACCAGAAGTTACTTTCCCAAGTCCCCCAGCTAGATAGTGACAGAGCCAGGGGAAGACCATGGCTGGTGAGGCAAGATCACATTCACCATTGCACTAAGAAGTGGAGACAAATGGAATTTTACTGCTATCCAACATTTATCTCTTTGTCTTTCCTACCTTTATCATCGTATGCTCCAGAGATGCCTGGAAACCCCTTTTGAAGGTTTCTGAGGCAGGTCCCCTCTACTCATAAGCACCCATGTTAGAATACCTCTGCAGATCCTTTTTTCTGGAGAGAACTCAGGGGCACCCAATATGCTCAGTTCTGAGGAGTACTACTCAATACTAAATCCACCTTAAGCCATAGAGGCCCTAGTCACTGGTTACTGATGAGAACATCAGCTAGCCTCTTCATAAGAGAACTCCTTGTCAGAAATATTACAGCGTCTATCACACATGCTTACTGATGTAAGCTGTGGAGAAGTTTGGAGTCTTGTGGTGTGCCAGCTAATCAGGGGTCCTGAGAGTCACTGCTCATATTTGTGGCCTACACAGAGGTGGCAGTACCACAGGCACACCGTCACAAGCAGCTCCTACCAGAGCCTCATGAGATGGCAGCCAGAACAGTGGTGGCCCTTATAGAGTTCTATAACCTTAGCGCTGGATATCTTTCTCTTCTACATCCACATATAAATGGGGAAAATGAGGCTCAGAGAGGTAACGTGATTTACCTGCTGTCACATAGCTTGTGAAATCTTTTTACTATACCTTCTGTTTCTTTTTATGAAAGCAGAAAAAATCCCAAAGGGTCAGGTTTTCATTCCTGTCACAGGTTTCCCTTAAGCTTGCATGCTAGAGGAGTCCATCTGCCTTACTCTAAACCCTTTAATTTTCTATCCTCTGCAAAGGTTACTTGTATTCTAATCCAACACAAGTGATACCGTCTATGGGAGTCAGGAATGTTCAGGAATGGAGGTGTACTGGGAGAATGTGCAAAGATGGTGCACACCCCCACGTGAATTTCTTCTCTATCAACAAACAGCATGGTTTAGACCCCATTAAAAGGATACTTTTCAAAACTTGACTGTTCTAAGATAAATGCAACAGACATTTGGGCTCTTTAAAGCTCCAGAACTGGGCATCACAAATCCAGTTACCATTGGAACTGGGAGAATGTGCTGACAGCCCAGACCAAAGAAGCTTCTGATGTCACCCACATGCATCTGTGTGCAGCCAGCAGAGGCGGGCTGGCTCCTGCCTTTAGAGCTATAACTATAACCTACTTCCTTAGATCCCTACTAGCATAGATTCCAAGCCTCTGAATCCAATGGGTTCACAGACTGGATGGCAAAGATGGTACGTACCCTGAATTGTGATTTTCCCCAGGCACACAGAGCCAGCCAGCTCCTTCATCCACCCAGGCTCTCCAAGGACAAAACTCAAATTTGAACTCAGCAAGCACTCATTTATTGAGCACCCACTATGTCAGACCCTTGGGGAATAAACAGAAATAAGTAAGGGTGCGCCCGCATCAACAACTCTAGAACAAGATGGATGTTTGAAGTGGCAAGTAAGTTACAGTGATGGAATTGAGGGAGGAGGGAGACATGCAGGCTACATCACCCTGCCCTGATAGTTTTTGTTTCTCTCTATTAAATTTGTGGACCATCGTATGAGACTTGGCTGCTAATACAACTGCAATTTGCAGTTTTGTGAAAGTAACTTGGATAAGTGCTATTATTCTGACATTGGCTGCTAGGTTTCACTGGGAGGTGGGAGAGGGGAGAAAGAGTTTTATCAGCCCCCTTACTGTCTCCAAGAATGTATGTAGGTTGTACCTTAGGGAGAGAGTTTGCACATTCTAGAAGATAAATAGACTTCCTTCCCTTTTCAGGTAATAACTGCAATTTTGCTCTTCCAAAGAAGTTTACATTCAAGCCCTAGCAAAAACAAAACCATTAGACTTGTCATCGGCAAGCTAACAGATCATGTCTACCTTCTTCCTCTTTTTTTCCCCTTCCAGAGCTGAAGTTGTAATAAATGGCTCCTCATCACCAGCTGTTGTTGACAGAAGTAATGAAAGCATTAAGCACAACATCCAGCCAGCCTCAGCCAAGTGGAGGCACAACCAGACACTCTCTCTGAGGATCAGGTAGTGGTAATTACCTCTAGGATGAGACAGGCTTGGCCTTCTTCAGCACAAGCCGGCAAATTGCCACTCTCTATCATCGAAAGAAGTCAGGATAGAAATAAAATGTCTACCTCCCACTGAGGCAGGTTTCCTCTGTAAGCGGTCAATTGGAAATAAAAACCCAAGGCAGGCCGGGCAGCCCAGCATGTGTGTAGTGACTCAGCTGAGCAGGTGGGCAGGAGCAGCCTGCTGAAGTCCTGGGGCTGGAGAAGTGAGGCTCTCCAGCCAGCAGTAGCAGGAACCTGCGGGGTGGAAGCCACAGTGGCTTCTCCCAGAGGACCAGGGAAGCAGTCCGTCCCTGCAATGTTTCCTGCCTGGGCCTGTCCGGCATCCAGTCCCCTCATTTGGAGGGTCTCTGAAGAGCTGCCCCCTGCCCGGCAGTCCTTATGGCTTGCCAACATGAAAATGAAAAGCTGGGCATCTGGTAAACCAGGAGCTGGCCTGATGCTTGATTGCAAAAGGAGAGCTCTGCAGTCCTTGTTGGGTGAAAGGAATGGGGAACCGCGGAGTCGAAATGACAGCTTCAGCACTGTGGCCACTTGCCTCTGTTATAGGCATCACTGATCCAGCAATGACTGGCCAGTATAATCCATCATTCATTTTTAGGCATGGTGCTGGGGACTCTGGGTGCTGACACGAATCAGGCATTTCGCAATATAAGCCAAGACAGGAAAGTGCAGTGCGATATGCACATTAGGTGGTGCTGTGTCTTATAACTAGGCAGAGATAAAGAGATCAATGGGGGAGAGAATGATTCATTTTGTAATGTGACCAAGAGGGCTAGTAAGAAAAGGAGCAATGGGTTCTGAAGGGTGGTTAGGAGTTTGCCAGGCCTAGGAAGCTACGTTCTGCTTGCACACAGTCTGAAGTCTGGTGTTTTCTCATTGCTGCTAGAGCCTGAAACAGGAGGGAGGGAGGGAATGAGTGATTGGGTTGGTGCAGTAGGCAGGATAGATGGGGAGAGCCTTGATTATGGTGGCCCACATTCCCAGGCCATGACCAAGGAGAGGAAGCAGGGAACACGGCAGGGCCACAGCGGTCAACCTTGCCCACAGCTACACCAAGTATCACCACCCAGAGCAAGGCAGTATCCCTTCTAGGGGGGCTCACTGTCAAAATAGAAAAGCTCCCATCCCCTAGTTCTTGATGCTTAGTTTTGAGACAGGAATAGGTATAGGGGCTAGAGAAGGAAGAGATGTGGGACTTGGAAGCTGAGATCATCTGAGCAAGCTGGCTCCTGTCACTCCTGTCATTCTGCCACCCCTCACTTAGTGCCTCTTGTGAGGCCCCCAGGGTGGACCTTCCACCCTGATCATGCTGCCCTAATAGTGCAGCCCAACAGTAGTAACCTGTGGATCAGCAGCACTGTGGAATGAGCGAGAATACCTACCCGAGCTTCCTGGGGCTGCCCTAACAGTTTTCCACCAACTGGGTGGCTTCACACAACAAATTTATTCTGGCTCAGCTCTGGGGACCAGCGTTCCACGCATTCCTTCTGGTGGCTCCTGGGAGAATCAATCCTTCCTTGCTTCTTCCAGCTTCAGGTGGCTCTAGGCGGTTCTATTCCTGTAGCCTTATCATACTGGTCTCTGCCTCTGTGGTTGCATGGCCCTCTCCCCTGTGTCTGTGTAGTCCCCTTTGCTCTCTTATCAGGACACTGGTCTCTGGATTTGAGGTCCACCCAGGTCATCAGGATGATCTCATGTCAAGACCCTTAATTTAATAACATCTGCAAAAGTGCTTTTTCCAAATAAAGCCACATCCTAGGTTCCAGGGGTTAGGAGGTGGGCATATATTTCATTTTAGAAGGTGGGAGGGAACTATTCATCCCACCACACCACCTGTGAGTGAAATCCTCCACCAGCCTACCTGCTGCAGTGCCTGCTGTCCTTTCTCCTACCATTGGGTGGAGAAATGGACCTCCCTGCTCTTTCAGAGGAGACCAGACTGTGACCTTCATGGGGCACATGCAAACACACAGCCACCTGGGCAGGTACAATGTGCCTTCACATAAGTGGGAAAAAGACTTCCCTTCAACTTCCCTCAGTTAGCCACCAAAATTATTGACAAGGGTCTACAAGGGATTTGAAATTGATAGCAATTCCTCATAATTAGTTAGAAATGAATCCACTCACAGAAGTGTTTAGATAGTGGCTTTCTGGTGGCTCTCTTTGCTTTTAAATGCTTCGGGGTAGGTTATTACAAAGGGTTTAGCAATTTCCAAACTACATTAGTTTGTCAAGTTGTATAATCCTTGGTAAAGCACAGTAAATAAAAACAATGCCCCTGTTTTA
This sequence comes from Craseonycteris thonglongyai, assembly GCA_004027555.1. NCBI lineage: Eukaryota > Metazoa > Chordata > Mammalia > Chiroptera > Craseonycteridae > Craseonycteris > Craseonycteris thonglongyai. The sequence continues at coordinate 27,309 of PVKE010016316.1, read as the reverse complement.
CATCAGGAGACACAAACTACTCAGCAGCAGGAGGCTTCCTCAGCATGACAGCAAGGGGTCCAGGTCAGTGATAAGGAAACACGAGTGGAAGAAGAGTGTGTTGCCCTGCAGAGCCTCCTGGCTGCCCCTTTGGCTACACCAGAGGCTCCCAAACCTGGACACACATTAAAGGCACCGATAGGGCTTCTGAAAGTGTGCTGAGACCTTGGCCACTCTCAGAATCAGAGTTTCTCAGGTGTTAGCCTGGAACTTCTGAATTCTTTATAATTCCCCAAGTGACTGAATGTGCATCCTACTGGAATAGAGCACAGGTTGTGAACGTCTCAAATACCACAGGCGCTCAGGCAGAACCATCTGTACAATGGGGCAACCATCTTGCAAATTCTCTCATTTGCAAAGGGTGTGAAGATTCTTCAGTCCCCCTGGGGCTCTCAGGAAAAGCAGACTGCCAGCACTGTGTCTGCTTTAGATGGGGACTCACTACAGGAAATGGAATTCATTTCAGCTGATCTGGGTGCCAACGTTCCTTCTCTCTCCAACTTGAATCATTTCTAAAGATCTTTTGGGTAATGTAGAAAGGTCTTTAAGTAAAACTCCCAGCAAGGATCTTTACATTCCTGGGGACCAGGTCTATGTGGTTTGAGTAAAACTCCCCTATTGATTCCTACAGGACTATAGGACTGCGGTTATATTCCATCCCACCTGTGTGCTTTGCTAGATCATTTTTTAACATTCCCCCTAAATCAAAGTCACCCCAGAGCGTAGAGAGCTATCCTTTGATCACCCTTGCTTTGAAACAAAGGAAGCATGCTTTGTAGGACCAAAGAGGCGTAACTGTTTACAAACTCCAAAGTAGGTAACTATTAGGGGGCCAAAACAACACTCTCCACAAAACAGACCAGCTCACAGACTCTCTCAAATGTAGAGTGGTTGGCACACCTCATGGTACCCACACTCTTATTCACCCTCTGCGAGGCCGCTGGGCCCAGAGAAGGCTTCCATGGAAGAAAACAGACCACTGAGAAATGAGGGCTATGTGTCATTCTGTTTTCCTGTTCCTAGTTCAGGAATGCCTGCCAGCTGATATCCCTGAATTCTGATAAAAGTGGGGAGTGTCATGGAGGGTGACCACTGTCTGGGTTTATCCAAGACTGAGGGATTTCCTGGGAAATGCTAAAGCCAGGCAGTCCCAGGAAAACCAGAGCCCTCACCTTCCAGAGCCCTCTGTGATGAGCTCATTTCATGTCCTAAAGGAGTGATTACCCAAGGTAGTTTGCTCATCCACAGGAAGAAGGGATACCCACAGCACCCAGGCTGATCACCACCATAGCTGCCTCTAAGCCATTTCTGACAGTCCCTGCCTGGAACCTCAGAGGGCATCTTTGCTCCACCTGTGTGCTGGCCTCCAGCAGCCCTGCAGGGAGACATAGGACAGGAAAAGCTGGGTTGGCAAAGGGCAGCTGACAACAGGGAGACTTATCCTCAAGTGTGTTTGGTTTTTGTAGGAAACAAATCTTAAAGTTCCTGGATGCTGAGAAGGACATTTCTGTCCTCAAGGGGACTCTAAAGCCTGGAGACATCATTCATTACATCTTCGACCGAGATAGCACAATGAATGTATCCCAGAACCTCTACGAGCTCCTCCCCAGAACTTCCCCGCTGAAGAACAAGCACTTCCGGACTTGTGCCATTGTGGGCAATTCGGGGGTCTTACTGAACAGTGGCTGCGGGCAGGAAATCGACACACACAGCTTTGTCATAAGGTAACCACAGCAGGAACTCGGGGTCCCAAGGAGCAGGTATATTCAGGCTGAGCATTGCCAGTTGTCCCAAGAGGTTGAAATGAGACACATTGGTTAGGTTAGTTCCCATTCTCAACCTTGACTGAGCATTAGAATCGCCTAGGGAGCTTTTCAAAGCTCCAATGTCCAGACTGTACTCCAATTAAATCAATCTGAGGGGTAGGGGCATGTGGCCCAGGGAAACAGATGATTCTGGTATAAGGCTAAGGTCAAGAATTGCTGGTCTAGTGCAAAGGTAGGCAGACTATGGGCCACAGCCTGTTTTTATCAATAAAGTTTTATTGGCACACAGCCACACCCATTCATATTCCTATAAGCAATGGCTGTTTCTCACTACACTGTAGAGCTGAGTAGCTGGGTAGAGTTAAAGAGTTACTACAGAGAGCGTATATAACCCGCAAAGCCTAAAAAATGTATTATCTGACCCTTTACAGAAAAGGTTCATAGGCCCCGAGATAGAGCCTGCTACAAAAGGTTAGTAAGAAAATCTGGGCTGGCCACCGAGTTTGCAAAACTCTTTTAAGTGTTCTGGAAGATCATACTCTACTAGTAACTTTATATCCCAGAGTCAAAATCTGGGAAGTGAGAGAGCAACAGAGAAACTTGGGTTTTGTACTTGTCTATTATGCTTCCTGAAATATCATCTCATTTTTCAGTCATCTGGGACAACACTTGGACGCAGTTACCCAGGGCCTTGACACCTGACCCCTAATCCAGACAGACTCAGAAACAAGGTTTTGCTGTCCCTTGGTCAAAAGTAGGGCACACAGAGCCTCGAGTTTCATTGCAAACAGAACCCCAGCTCTGGCAGAACTGAATACTGTGTCTCGTGTTTCTGCTGGGACCGTCTGATGCAAAGAGAGCCTTGTCCTGGGGCTTTGGGAAGGGGCCTTGTCCTAGAGCTCCCTGAACCTCAGGTCGCAGGACTAGACTGTGTGTTTACTGCTGTGTCCACTGGGACGGAAGCCCGGTAGCCTAACCTGTTTTAGTTCTGTTACCTTTTGCCAGGTTCTGTCCGTGCTGGGCCTATCCAGTGGCTCAGCCCCACTTCTCAGAATCCCCCAGTCTACAGGTTGGGGGAGGGAGAAGAAAGGGGGATGAAAGTATGGCAGGTTTGTCTGGTTGGAATCCAGAGAAGGACTAAGAGTGGGGTGGAGTGGGTATGAAAGGTTAAAGGCTAGAGAAGAGAGCAAAAGCCACCTGGAAATTGGGTGAGATCAACTCCTGGGGTACCAGGCAGCACTGAGGGGTAGCCTTTCTGATGTGAGGTCTTACATGTAAGCAGTGAGCCTTCCATGATCCACCCAGCCCTGCCCCAGAAATTTCCAGAGTCAATGGCAGATTCTGGCTGACACTTTCCTTTTTGGACATTCACACAGCAAGATAAGCAGTGTGGTCTTCAGGGTCCACTACTGGCTCTGCTGCCCAGTTATTATGTGACTCAGCATGTGTTACACCCCTTTCTGGGCCTTGATTTCATCATCTATAACATGGGCAGGTTGGACTGGCTGTCTCTGAGGTCCTTTTGTTATAAATATTGTCTGTTTGTGCTCTCCCCCAGTGCCTTGAAAACTTCAATGAGCATATGAACCCCCTGAGCTCACGAAAATGCAAAGTCTGGAGTGGAGCCTGAGACTGCATTTCTAAGGCTCTGGCTGCCAGTGTGGGGACCCTACTTTGAGAGGCACAGCTGTAGCTTTGCCTCTGTGCTGGGAGTCATGTCCACATACTTAGCAAAGACTGACCTGAAATGCCAAGAAGAGAGCTACTCAGAGAAATGCGCAATTGCCCTTGGACCTTTAGGTGTGGCTCTCCCACATCTGCATGTCTGTGGGGTTGATTTGAGTGGTGTTTTAGGACAAGATCCTGTGGCCCCACGTTGTGCAGACCTCAAATTTGACAGCCTGGCTCCACCCCATTGGGCCCATTCCAGGTAGAGTTCTCCCACCTGGGGCATTATCCATGCCCTCTACGGGGGAATCCTACAGGACAAAACCCCATACAAAGAGTAAATTGAGTGGATACTGTGAACAGTATCTGAAAAGGCATTTGTGAATACGCTCAGAATGGTATCCAGTCCCTCCCCTGCCCTCTCCTAGGGCGTGTGGAGGTCACCCCACAATTTGGCACAGCCTCTCCTGCAACATTTGCCTCTGAATGGTAGCTCTCTTTGGACCCCATGTCCCCACCCCACCCGCTTTGCCCCTGTGAGCTCCTGCAAAGTTGAGTGGTTGTGTCCCTGTCTGGACCCCAGTCCACACTGTGCCCAGCACAGAGGAGGGGCTCTGCAAGGCTTCACTGAGATAACAGACACCGTGAAGGTGCTGATGGGATGCTCTCACTCTCTGTCAACCCAAGTCTTCAATCAGCTCACCTTGCTCCAAGGTTACTTGGCCCTTTCTCTGTGTGAGATACATGTAAAACCTCAACCCTGTCTCAGAAAACTCTGCAGGTGAATCATTGTAGGACACACTACATGTGAAACACAAGGAGTTGCGAACATGAGCAGCCCCCTGGGGGAGTTCAGGGTGGGCTTCGGGAAGAAGCACCATTCAAGCTGGCTGACTTTGGCGAAGATGAGGTGAGAAGGAGACAGCATGAAGAAGGGCATGGAAGCAAGAAGGCAGATGGATGCATGGATCATGGCACTCACTGCTTGACTACACACAGGCTATATAAGGTGCTGCTGAGAATTGAGGCTGGGCAGGATGTCTGGTTCTGACAGAGACTTCCTAGCTCAGGGTCACGTATGTGGAAAGTCAATTCCCAGGTTTTTGAGGATTTCATACATATGTGTACACACACACGTGCCGTTCATAGGGAGAATCCTATGAACAAATGCCCTTTCACGGATCAAGAGATACAAACTACTCAGCAGCATGTACCAGGTGCAGTTCTACACACTGCATGTTTACTGACTCATTTAATTCTCACAACATCCCTGTGAGGAATATACTATTTTGTCCTGGCTTTTGCAAGGAGGAAATTGAGGCACACAGAAGAGGTCACATGTCCAGTTCAGGCCAGGATAAGTACACGGGTGCAAGCTGCCTCTTCTCACCTACAGACCTGCCTTTAATCTGCACCAATACATACCACAACTTCATCTCACTGTGTAACTGTTGCCTAAAATGCAAACGTATCCATGTTACTCTCCTGCTCAAGAACCTTCTCTATTGGCCTCAGAACCAAGTCAATTGTACCCAGGCCCTTTGATATCTTACCGTGTTTGCCTCTCCTGCCCCATCTTCTCCACAATATGCTCCACTTGGGCCAAATCACTTGTCTTCCCCTAAATACCTTGGACACATTTCTTGTATCTAAAATACCACATATTATGATGTTTCCGAAACTGCCTGGTTATAAGATTTACCTAAAGAACATGTAAAAACAAATATCAATTCCTAGGTTCAGAATCTGTAATTTTGACAAGGGTCGGAGGTGATACTTCTGACCTGATGAGCTGGAGAAATGCTATCCTAATTTGCCTTTTTCACTGGTGGACTTCTGCTCATCCATCCTTCTAGACTTCCCTCAATGGTCACCATCTCCAGGAAGACCAGTTTCCCATATTAACGATGACACTAGCGACATTTATTGAACTTTTTACAGTGAGTGCTTCAGCAGTGTTCTAGGGTCTGGTGTGTAGTGACTCCTTTAACTCGTGAGAGGGGTGCTGTTGTGATCGCCATCATCGCTAAAGAAGTTGCTGTGTATATTCCTTCACCATGGGGAAGTTTTCAGGAAGGACAGAGAGTATGAGCAGACTGCCCAGAATCACACAGGCAGAAAGTAAAATTTAAACCTAGGGATGTGCCTTCAGAGCCCTCACTTTGTCACCTACTGTTGCCAGGTCACACCTACCAATAGCACAATCATCTTGTGGGCTTACAGCTGACTTACTTGCTTCCTTCCTCCTCTGACTGAATTTCAGAAGGCAGGTATTTGACATCCTTAGGGTGCGACAAAGTTCTCTGTATGTCCTAAGAGCCCAGTATATATGGATGGCAGCAGAAGAAGGAGATGGGATGACAGGGGTGGGGGGGTGGGGGTAAGTGCAGGAAGATGCCCTTGGTCCTTGTTTTGGGATGAGGAGGAAGCAAGGAGAGGCAAAGGATGGATAAAGTCAAACATAAGCAGTAACGTCGGAGCTTTCTCAAAAGGACCGTGTTGCCTTTTCCTCTGGCAGGTGCAATCTAGCCCCAGTGCAAGAGTATGCCCGGGATGTAGGGCTCAAGACAGACCTGGTAACCATGAACCCATCAGTCATCCAGCGGGCCTTCGAGGACTTGGTCAATGCCACATGGCGGGAGAAGCTGCTACAGCGGCTGCACAGTCTCAATGGCAGCATCCTGTGGATCCCTGCCTTCATGGCCAGGGGTGGCAAGGAGCGCGTTGAGTGGGTCAACGAGCTCATCCTGAAGCACCGCATCAATGTGCGTACTGCATACCCTTCTCTGCGCCTGCTGCACGCTGTCCGCGGGTGAGTGACACCTCCCTGGGGAAGGGGGCTGCCCCTGAGTGGGGAAGGTGCTTGGTGGGCCATATTCCTTCCCCAGATGCATTTCCATCCAGCTCTACCACTCACTAGTTGTAGAACCTCTGTAGGTCACCTGACCTTTCTTTCTTTTTTTAAGATTTATTTTCATTGTTCTTTTGACAGAGAGGGAGAGAGACAGACAGACAGACAGACAGAGAGAAGGGGGAGGGCCTAGAGCAGTCTCCATAGTTGTATGTCATAGTTTTCCATATAGTTTCACTCCACAGGTTGGCACAAGGCTGCACAGGGCAGGATCTGGGCCAGGGGCCTACTGCTGGGCCCCAGCAAGAACTGAATTGGTGGCACACCTCAGTTCAGCATTTGGGTCCACACGGGCTGGGGCCGGGATTTGATCCTCTGATGCTGGGGCTGCAAAGCAAGCACTCAACCTACTGAGCTATCCCGGCATCCCCACCTGACCTTTCTGAGCTTCCCTTTCTGGAGAGATGAGGTGAGCTGGCAAGTGGGTTTCATCTGGCATGGCGATTTTGACCAATTGGTAATGCCTGCTTGGAGAGCTGTGTTGAGAATAAACCATGAGGGGGCAAGAGCGTAAGTAGGAATATTTGTTGGGAAGCTATTGCAATTGTCCGGGTAGAAAATGCACGTGGCTTAGACTGGGACCATAATGGTAGATATAAAATAGGTCTGTCAGATTTCACTACAAAATTTGGAGTAAAGGCACTGGGATTGACATAGATTCTATTTGAGGGCCTCATGGGGTAAAAGGGAACAATTCCAGATGACTGTCAGGATGAGAGCCTGAGTAAATGGAGGGACAGTGGTGCCATATTCCGTGATAGAAGGAGAGATAGCCCTGGAGCAGCCCACACATGTTTGGGGGTACTGAGGAAGAGTGCTCTTTCTTGGGCATATTAAACTTGAGATGCCTGTTACAAATATACCCCACCCACACCTGACCTCCCTGTCTGGGGCTCAGCCATGCATCCAATCTCCCATTCAACCACATGGCAGTTCACAGTCCTACTCCAAGGACATGGGACAGCTCATGGCATAGCCTCCCCACTGACCAAAGGACGCTGGCATGCTCTTTACTGGGGTCTCAGCATAACTTGGTGCTACCCACAAAGGGCTCTGTTCTTCATAAAGATGACAAGCCTGTGACCACCACTGGCCTCATTAGGGTGGGTGTGCACACAGAAACCCTTTGCCACCAAGAAAGACCTAGAAGTACGTTCAATACATCTGTATCTGATGGAGCAGAGTGATAACTGTATGGACACAGGCCTCCCCAAGGCCACAACCCCAATCCTGAAGGTTGACCTGTCAGGACTCCCTTCAGCATCCTTCACATCTTCCCTGTCACAGAGCAACAACCCCTATCTCATGGACTTAGGATTCACTCAAATGTTATGTCTTCCTGGAAGAGGAAACTGTACATGGCTTTGGGGTCCGAGGGTATGAAAGAAAAAGAAAGACTGCCTTGTGGCAAAGAGAGAAAAGGTCCCATGATGGGGAATGGGCAACCATCTGACAGAAATGTATGCAGCCAGAGCTATAACTGACTGACTTTTATCTGTCAAAATAGCATCAAGCATCAGTCACAAGCCCTTTAAACAAATAGGCTGTTAATCCTGAGATTGCAAAATCTTCCTTTACAGGAACTCCACAGAGGAAATACTGTAGGAGAGGCAGGTGGGATGGGGCTCTACTTTTAGCAAGGGGAGAAGGCTGGGGGGTGGCGTGGGGGGATGAATTGAATTGGATGTCATAGACCTTGGAATAGATTTCTGCTGATAACCCCCTTCCTCTGTAGGGTCACTGGGCCTTGTTGGGTGCAGGGTCCAGTAGGGCTTCAGAATTAAATCAAAATTTCTTTTGACAGGCTGACTTAACAAGCTAATCTAAGAGGAGGAGATATAGTATGAACAAATGCAAGGTTCTGTACTTACGTTCAAAACAACTGTACAGAGGGATAAATAGTACCAACCATCAATGGGTATGTGGTTGCTCAGAGGGATATGTGATCTTAGAATGCAGCAATGGATGTATAATGTCTTTGAGAGTCAGGTAGGCCTTGATTTACTCTCTCTGGTTAAATCCCACTTGGAGAATCACATTCGCTGTTGGGTACTGGGCTGGAGAAGGACCACAGTGGCAGAGAAATTCGAAAGTTGAAAGGTTTGGGGAAGGAAAAGGCTCCAAGGTACATGAAAGCAATCTTTCTTCATTCAACAAATACAGGGACCTAGAGGGCTCTGGGACTGTGCAAAAACCAATGAAACAAGGCATCTGCCATTAAGGGGCTCACGTGTTTAGCCTGTTAGGCTCTAGGAGTAGAATTAGAGCTGGGGGAGGAAATACAGGGAGTCGGGTTTTATCTGGACACTTGAAAGAACCTTCCAAAACATAAAGATCTTGTGAAATGAGCTTGGCTGCCTCTCAGGAAATGGTGCATTCAGCCTCTTCGGGGAGGTCCGGGAAGCAGTGAATGCCCCTTACTGGGCTGTGGAGAGGGAAATGCACACCATACTGAGTTACTGTATGAGTTGGGTAGGGCCACTGTGACCAAGTGCCCCAGACTGGGTGGCTCAAACAAAAGAAATGTGTTGTCTCAGTTTTGGAGGCTAGAAGTCTTAAATCTATATGTTGGCAGGGCTGGTTCCTTCTGAGGGCCATGAGGGAAGACTGTTCAAGCCTCTCTCTTTGGCTTTTCAATAGCCATCTTCCTGTATACATGTCATTCTCCCTGTTTGCATGTCTTCTCCAAATTTCCCATTGTTACGGACTTCAGTCATATTGGATTAGGGGCCACCTTTTCTTTTCTTTTTTTTTTTTAAGATTTATTTTTATTATTTTTGACAGACACAGAGAGAGACAGAGAGAAGTGGGGAGGTTCCAGAGTAGTCTTCATAGTTGCATGTGATCAGTTTTTTTCAACATAGTTTCATTCCACACAGGTGGGTGGGAGGCCGTACAGGGCGGGACTTGGGTCAAGGGCCTCCTGCATGTCATGCCCCTGCAAGCTGGGGGCCGAACTTGGGGGCCTCCCATATGGAAGGCTCACCAGATTAGGAGCCATCCTAATGACCCCATTTTAACTTGATTAGCTCTGTAAAGAACCCCTTATCTCCAAATAAGCTCACAGGCTGAGGTACTGGAGGTTATGACTTCAACATAGGAATTTTGAAGGGATACAATTCAACCCATAACATTTGGGCTGACTAACGCCCTCCCCACTCAGATTCTTTGGCTCAACACACCTGTGCTAGGAGAGGCTCTAACCACTAGGTACTCTTAAGATTGTTGCCCATCAGAGACAGTATTTGGGCCCGGGCATGGGAGGGAGTTGGCAGCATGGTGCAGACACCCTGTGCAGAAGGCCTGCCCTTCAACTGTGAGAACCCCTGCCCCACCCTGAGCAGCTCTTCCAGGTGCCTTCTGGCTCTGTCTGCCCACAGAGTGGAAGAGTGCCCTGGCTGACTGTTGGCAAGGATGGTGAGCAACCGAGGGGCAGGGGGACACCCAGGCAATTGAGTATGGCCACGGGAGTGGGAAACTGTGGTCTGCAGCTGGTTGTGAATGGCTGTAATTCATTTACAGTGACAGGGAGGGCTGTGACCCATACAGAGGGCTGCCTTTGGGCAGGAAAGCAGGCCCATTCAGCTGCCCAGTCCACAGGCCTGGTGCAGAGGACACCTGTGAATTGGCACTTAATTAGGCACCAGAATGGCCCTGACCCAGCAGGCATCTCCATCAAGGCTAGAGCAGCAGATCAGTAAAGCAGGCCCTGTTACCTGTCAGGAAACCAAGGGCCAGCGAGCAGGCCTAGGGGTGAGAGTGAGCAGAGTATGGAGACTAACGGGAGAGACCTCGGAGGGTTGGAGATGATCCCTCCCAGACATGCCCATCACAGTACAAAGAACATGGCTCCTAACCAGTCACAAGAGCTGAGTGAACCCGTTGCCTCCAGTGGGCACAGAGTTTGGGAGTGTGTTCTCTGGAGCAGGGGAGGAGGGTGGTCTGTGGTACTGATGCACCGATGGCTACCTGTATTTGGTCATTTTTAATGAATTGTTTCTCTCTGTATTTTTTAACTAGTATTGCACATAGTGAAAAAGAAAAATCCAAATAGTATAAGAGGATTTAAAGTGAAAGGTGAGCCCTCCTCAGGAGCAGCCTGTTAAACTGGTTTTCTGTGTCTCCTTCCAGAAAAATAAAAGAGGGCACATTATTAAGTCCCGCCCACACCTGGCTAAATCCTGGAAATCCATATGGACAGATACCCCCTCGTCCTTCACAGCTGTCTAGCCTTCCACTGCATCTGGACTATAGTATATGTAAGCGGAGACCAAGGGGAGCATCGTGAGGGTTTCTCTCTACCTTTTGCTAGTGTAACCAGTGCTATAGAGACCATCTTGTACTGACACCTTTACACATTTGTATGCTTATATGCCTGCTTTGTAGAAGTGTCAGTCCTAAGAAGAGGGACAGATATGGGTATTGTTAATGTTTATAGATAATGCCAAGTTTTCTATTCCCACTTATGGTTACTGAAAATGCCTGTTTTCCCATAACCTCGCCAACATGGTGAGTATTAACTTTTGTTATCTTCATCTATTTGTATCTTAACATTGGATTTCTTCAATCATGAATAGGCTGATTTTGTTGTTGTTGTTGTTAGGAGTGGCATTAAATTCCACAATCTAGCAAGGTTTACACCCCCAAGAACTGGTCTTGCTGGGTTCCTGCTGGGCTCCTAGGGACAGAGGTGATACCTGTGTGTAAACAGCAATCTCTCTACTCCCTATAGCAGGCACTGGAACCCCTCTAGTAATCAGCATCATGTTTTCCCTTTTTGCTTTTGGCAGTATACTGTCTAGGATGTTATAAGCCTGCCTTTCGCATGTGCAGACCTGGAAGATGCCTAGAAGGTTTTAGAGTGAGGAAGGCTCCTTCACCTCTCCTGTCAACAGCCTCAAAGACAGCCACTAAGCGTATGCATGCTAGTTTTCATTCATTGCTGCATTAAATAAAGGTTTGTGAAGCTGCACACACTCAGTGCATGTGCTATGCTAGGATCTGAAGTTATGTGGAAACCAATCCACCTAATCACAGAATTTGAAATTATAAGGGAGGAAAAAGACAAGTCTACAAGTAATTGATTACTGTAGCATAAGTGCCGTGATAGGGAAAGAACAACATATGGAACACAAGACCCTCTTGCAGGAAGTACATCGAAGCTGAGACCACAGAAAGGGGTTGCCAGCCAGAAGAAGTGGGAGGTGGTGGTTCCAAGTGGCAGTGTGGTTATACATGCCAGGTGGTGGGAGAGACTGCAGGACTAGATCTCAAGGGTGTCACAAGCCTTGTTGAGACCATTGGATGTTAACCCTCTGGACTCCAGGAGTCCCTTGGTTTGGGGGGGCATAGTCAGACTTGAGGTTAGCAGGCTTACTTGAGTGAGAACATTGGCTTGGGTAACCATGAAAGCCTGGGGACCAGGAATTGACCTTGAGCACCCCCACGGTTTGACCAGCTCTCTAATTCCAGCCCCAGATTCTGAGACAAGACCCTCAACCCTCCATAACCACCAAGCTGGGAAGCCTGGGCCTGAGACATCTCCCAGGGTGATAAAGTCTTACATGGTGCTCCCAAGGAGAGGACAGCAATGGGCTGCAGAGTCCCCAGGGCAGGGACAGGCTGCTGGTGTGGATAATGGGAGATCAGAAGCCAGAGAGCCTGCTCCTGGCTTTTTGCTGCTGATCTAGCACAATGTGTCACCAAGTGCCCCTTGACAACCACCTGTGAAGCATCCCTGTTCCTTAAGAACAAAATGAGTGACAGTCCACAAAGTGCTTTTTCAGCTTCTTGGAGAAAGCCCTTTTGGTCTCTTATTCCAACATTGGCAGCCACCATTCTTGCCACATACTGAGCCTAGGAACCCAGGGAGAAGGACGAATGTGCTTTTGAGATGATTTTGGCAATCCACACTTATTGCTGTCCATGCACATAAAATACAGTGCTTAATCATCTTGGAATTTGGGGTAACCAATTTGAAAAATAATTACTGCCTTCTTTGAGATACTTTGCCTTCTAATTAAAATCTCAAGACTGAGATATTAAAGGTGCATTGTCAAAAGGATGTCCCAGATGCACCCAGCTAACCTCATTTGAGGAGGCAAAATTAATTAGTTAGTGTTTTAACACCCAGCTGTTATCCTAAGGAAAGAAATCGTCTACTAGTCAGCCAGGCACACAGTCTCTAAATTGGCCAGAGCTATTGAGGAGATATAAAGGAAATCGAGAATGATTTGTTCCTGCATAATTCAGTCAGCTTCTGTTACGAGCTGCTCATTAAATGGTGCCCCCTGTTCCTGTCAGATATCTCTCAGGAATCCTTGTTTCCCTGCGGAGACAGAAGAGGAAATAAGTGGGTCTCTCCATTCCATTGAGTTCTCAGTTCATTCTGGACCCTCATTTGTTGTTAACACCTTAAGCCTGGCACCAGCTCTGAGAGTTTGGGAGTTTCTATTCCTAAACCAGCCGGCCACTGTTAAAAAACTGCATGCACTGTTCTCTTCCTCCTTTCTGCTTTTCCACTTCTTCCTATTTTCAATTACATCTGAGTCAAGCATTTGCTAAGCTCAGTAGAAGTCAGGATAATCAATTCCAGTCTATGCTACAATAACAAGCCCCAAAACCCTTGTGGTTTAGCACAACATAAGCTCACTTCTCATTCTTGCAGAGTACTATAGGTTGGTAGGGCTCTCTTCACACCAGTGACTTGGGGATCGAGAACTCTTCATCTTAGGCTGACCCCATCTTTACAGGAGGTTTGGAAGTTCTCCTGGGCAGAGGAAGACAAAGCAGGGGGACCTGTTCTTAAGCAATATCAGCTCAGAAGGCACATGGTTCTTTTCAAAGCCTATTGGCCAGAACAGGTCACATGACCCCAGCCCAATGACAAGGAATATCAGCAGATGTCGGAGACCACATGGAACACTTTGATTAGCACTACCATCTCTACCACAGTGCTTTGGTTGCATGAGACACTGAGCCAGGAGCCTCTGAACCCCAGACACAGGAGTGTAAGCCATGGCCCCTGCTCTTGGGGAGATCACAGTACAGTTTCATGTGAGAAATCAACCCACACAATAAGTGAGTGCCAGCCTGGGTTGATAAGCACATTGAGAGAAGAACAAAGCTCATGATAATAAGGTGGAAGTGATTAAGTCAGTTTGAGCTGGGGGAGAAGAGAGTGGAACAAAGGAAACATTTCTAGGAAGACATGATGCATATACTTAGTTTGAGGGGGGAAAAGACAGAGTTCACCAAAAGGACACGAGAGGGAAAGTCACATCTTTGGGAGGGCAGAACATGTGTCTGTATAACCTCACACCCACCTATCAGCTCCTTGGATGTTCTTGTCACTGAAAATTCTTTGTCACTGATTAAAGACTTGTAGAAATTCTAGCCTGAATTTCTACAAGTCTTCCCCTGCTAAGGCCTTACTCTCAGAAAATAAACCACAAATCCCTAATATGGCATGTGGCCGGTGTTAGGGCTTGAATTGGCTCAGGAAATGAACAGTCAGTGAGGTACAATCATGCAGGTACACTGCCATTGGCTCCTGTGTCCCTGGATGGTGTCCACAGCAGCTGTAGCCAGCTCACTCCCACCTCCAGTTCTCGCAGAATCATCACGGGGTGAAAAAGATCCAAGAATCAGCCATGTAGACAGACTGCATTTCATCCAAGCTCTAACCAACTGCATGAAAAGTTTGCCTCCTCTCAGGCAAGTCACCCTACACTCCTGTGTCTTCCTCTATTATCTGAAAGAGGACAAATTCAATCCAGGAGACCCACAGACATGGTCTGTTTGACTCACCTAATAAGGCCACACATGGAGTTTTTAGAATTAAAAAAAAATAAGTTGGCAATGTTTAAAAATCTGGAGGATGTGCATAAAAGTCCAGATTTCTGATACTTTTGAAAATAAAAATTTGAAAACTCTGACATCACCATACTGGACAACAAAAAAAACAGGCTACTCTTTAAATGCCACAGTCCTCACAAGTCCCTACTGTCTTAACAACACTGAGGCCAGGTGTAATTTTCCTTACACATGTCCAAACTCCCAGCTCACTAAGTTATATTCATGCCAGGACCATTCACCTAGATGAGCTCTCCAGGCCCAGTTGTCTTCAAAACTCAGTGACGATTCCATATGCTTATTAGTTTTCCCTCTTTGTATCTAAATATATCTCAGTCTTGGGTTCTTTTGGCAGAACCACCAACCAGTGAGAGCAAGGCTTCCTAGCTTTGGCTGAATGTTTGAATTAACTGGGGGAGGTTTTTAAAACCATGTGCAGGTTGCACCAGGAGGTGGGACCCAGGCATCAGTCCTCTTAAAGCTCAAGGTGATTCCAGTGGGCAGCCTAGGTTGACAACCACTGAGTTAGAGCTGAAAATGCAATGGACCCACTCATGGAGGGGTGAACTCCCCATTAATGCAGGCTGTTTAGCCGCAGTGGATGAGCACTTTGCCAGAACGTGTGAGAGGATCCTAATAGCAGCTGCTGCTCTTCTGGGGTCCTCCTCCTCCTTGTGCTATCCCTGGCTTTTGCCCCCCAGGGTCCTCCCCTGCCCAGCTTAGCCCCATGAGTGTAGAGAATACTGAGGTGGTATAAAGAATGCCTCCTCAGCATCCTCCCTGCCTCACCAGCCAGCAACATGCCTCCTACAGATTAGCTGGGACTAAGCAGGTAAGGACATCAGGTAATCTCATCTAGTCCCTTAGACCAGCCACACTCCATGGCTGACCTGTAATTGTTTGGGTTGTATTATGAAGCGGAAAGCACATGGACTTGGAATGAGAAGGCCTGGAGGGGCGTCCTGGTTCTATACATTGCCATCTTGGGGTCACCCAGGTGACCCTGGGCACACTATTTTCGTCTCTGAGCCTTATTTCTGCATCTGTATATACTAAGAGGTTTAACGTCTTATTAACATTAAATCATGTATGTGAAAGCTCGCAACATAAGAGGCAGTTCCACTGCTCAGTAAGTGGTGCCTGTCAGTTGTCTATGAAGGGAATGGGGAACGTCACTCAATTGGTCTCTACAAGCTCCTGGAGTGGCAGGAGGCAGACTGTGGGGAAGGACATTTCCCTCTTTCTGGAAAGGACAATTCACAAACTCATGTTTCTCTTTTGTTTCTTCTGTGACTTTTATTTCCTCTTTCAGATATTGGCTGACCAACAAAGTCCATATCAAGAGACCTACCACTGGCCTCTTGATGTACACCCTGGCCACGCGTTTCTGCAACCAGATCTACCTCTACGGCTTCTGGCCTTTTCCACTAGATCAGAACCAGAACCCCGTCAAATACCACTATTATGACAGCCTGAAGTATGGCTACACCTCCCAGGCCAGCCCCCACACCATGCCCTTGGAGTTCAAGGCCCTCAAGAGCCTGCATGAGCAGGGGGCTTTGAAACTGTCTGTTGGCCAATGTGATGGGGCCACGTAAATGGGCACTTGGCAGGACTCAGTGGTCACATTTCCTGCCAGCTACACCACAGGCAGAGGGGAGCCAGGGTGGCACAAACTATAGAACAAGCAGGCTAGTGGTTTTCTTTGTTAAAGTGTAAAACAGTGACCAGAATATATATATCTATACCTGCATATATATATTGACCTGAGTATTTATAACTGTGTGGTGTTCATCTAGCATTAGGCAGATAAGCCACAGAAAGAAGGTGTGGAGAACCCACAGAATTCAGACTCGGTCCATCTTGAGGGGGCCGAAGGACTTGACATGAAAAGAAGCCAGTTCTATGACTTTGGATGACAAACTGTCTCCTGGGCTGGAGGAATCTTTGGGCTCATGGATGAATGAAGAGCCACCTGTTGGCAGCCACCCCAAGCCTCTGAGATATGTGGATTCTGGGTGATCCAAGACCCAGAGGGGACCATGTGACCCAAGTCCAAATGGTGCCATTCACAGAAGAGAGGGAGGTTGGAGCATTCAGCTGAGCAAAGAAGCACAAGGACACCGAGATACAGTGGCCATGTCAGAGCTGAAGGCCTTTCCGTGGGCTTAAGAGTTTAACTGCCCAAGGAGTGAACTACAGTTGACCCACGCACATGTCCCAGAAGGGCCTCCATAGCTATGAAGAGAAAGCTACAGAATACATGGCAGACAGTTCATGTTCTGGCTTAGCATGAACCACCAAGAACCAGGGATGGAACAGCAGATGACACTAAAGAGCTGGGATGTTCCAAATGGGTGTTTTAAAAAAATTGCAACCTTCCACTAAGGGTTGGCATTCCACCCCCAAAATAAGGCAGAAGTGTGTCCCAAATGTGGTCGTGGTGCGTGTTCTCTAAAGCAACTTGAACCCACCAAGGAGTAAGGGGCCCTAGGATGTCATTCTCAGAGTTAGCCTCCTTCCGGACCTGTTAGAAAGATTCCATGAGAGACTGCAGTGTCCACTTGCATTATCAGGGAATCCACAGTGAACACAAAGATAATGTCATCCTTTTAAAAATGTATATGATTGTCTTTCTGGGTGCCTCCAGAGCCCCCGAGTGTGAGAGCTAAAAGAACGTGAAGTATTTAGCTCTGTTTCTCTGCAGCCACTCTCCTTGTTTGCTCTCTGAATTGGGCATACCACTGGGCCTCTGCAGCCAAACTGCTGTGTTAATGTCACTTTCTTGTCACTTTTCTATTCTGATGGTGACACTGGCCGACACTGAGCTCCAACCCTGAGGTTTTCAACTCTGAAAGGAGTTTCCGATTTTCCCTCCATCCCTTTCCTACCCAGAGGCAATGATTCCGGACTTTTGCAAAATCCATTTTTCCCTCTTTTAAGATAAATAGTTAAAACTTTTTTTTTTTTTTTAACTCAAAGTAAAAGCAGCATCCAAATACTGGACATAATCTCTCAGGGGGGAATCTGGGCTTGATGCCAATACCTTAGGGGCTGGAATCACAGGTCACATATAGACAAGTTTTAGCTGGCTTGATTTGTTAGATATATCCCCTTGCCTGATAAATAACAGTGTTTTAAAACATATTTGAAAAATAAGTAAAAAACCATTATCTTGATGGTAAAGGGAGTTAAGTAACCAAGATCTGCTTCCAAGCATATGAAGCCAGACATAATTAATCAATAGCGATTTGAAACAGGACATTAGGTCTGAATTAATGGCTGATGAGAAGCCAGTAGAGGTGGTGGAAGGATATTCAGAACCATGAACCTCACACGCGGATGCTCCAGCTCCAAACCACGATGATGATTCTCTATCTCTGTTTCTTTCCTATTGTCCTTGATGTGGGTGCCTGAAGTCTGAGATTCGGGATGTGCATTATAAAATGAATATTTAAAAAAGCAACAGCCCTTACAGCCTCTGTGGGAACTGACAGGTTTAAACTTGCCATGAGGAGTGGAAATAATTAGTATCATATTTTACATTTCTCTGGGGCCTTTCATCTTGAGGATCTCAGCGGCCCTGGGAGACATTTAATTTCTGAAGCTTGCTGTGCCCTGGGGAATGGGCAGGACTGCCAGCAGGGCCTCAGTGGATTAGCCAAAGCTTTGGATTTTAGAACATTCCAGCAATGAGTCCTGCCCAGCTCTGGTGGCAGATCCTAGAGTTGGCTTTGTGCTCTGTCTACCTGCCAGCACCTTCCCTGGAGAGTTTAAGCACCAGAGCTCTTTGAAAAACATGGTTTTCTTTCTGTCCTATCTTGGTTCCTGCAACTGAAACTGATGGGAGTTGAAGTGCAAAAGCCCTTACAACCTGCCTCTGGGTTCCCTCCAGAGAAAGACTGGGGGACCCAAGATAACCCACATTTCACTGGCCCCCAACTCTTGGGTCCTCTTTATAGCTCAGTTTGAGTGAGGTTCCATGGCAGCTTCTGGCCTAAGCCAGTAGCCTGGGGCGGGGGGGAGGGGGGGGGCGCGCCAGGGAGTCCCAGCCTGTCCTCTGTACCCAGTACCCTGGTGTGCTGCCTTGTAATTACAGTGGTCACAGCCATCCCTGGAGCAAGAGGTCAGTCAGCCTCAGCCAGGTGACCCTTTCAGTCACCTCCTGTGGACCAACAGTCAATCCCCAGTCACCCTGCCATCAGCCACCCTGAAGCCCCTCAGATCTTCTGCATTGTCCTCAAGCTCCCTACTGACCCCCATCATCTGCTTCCTCCTTGCTGAAGAGATAAAGCCAGCTGAAATGAGGTCTCACCTCAAAATCTCTTGACCTCTCCCCTTCCCTTTCACCTTTCTCCCATTTCTAAAGGAGAAACAGCCACCCTCTTGCCTGTGGCATTTTCCCTGATACCTTCACCCACTCTTCTGCTGCCTCTGTCCTGTACATCCAACAACACGTGCTCCTTCCACCCATCTTGGCTCCTGTGGCCTCTTCTCTCACCTTTCCTTCACCACCAGATCTGAGAAAGGGGCTTTGGGCTTGCACTGCCTTCCCTCCTGACCCCCACTCAGTCTCCATGCTCCTGGGACCAGTGACTCCACACCCTCCAAGCTGTCACATTAAAAGACCCTTTCCCATCGCCAAGCTCTCCACATCGCTTGGCTCTACAGTGACCCCTTCTGGACACTCCTTGTCCCCTTGGTGCCCTGAATGCCATGTTCTTGTGGTTTTTCTCCTCCCTTCCCAATACTTCTTTGTCATTTATTTATGTATTTATTTATTTATGTATGTATTTATGATTCAGTTATTAATACCCTTACCTTCATCTAAAAAGGAGTCGAGGTAAGTCTGACAGTTACTTCTCTCCTCCTTGCACCCACACTGGCAACACTTCCTTGGCCCCTTTTCATTATCTCCTTGCTGTCTCCATCAGCAACCTTGCACCTTCCTTTGGACCCACCCTCCACATTTCCCTACAGCCCAGCCCCTCTTCCAGGTTCCAGGCTCAGAATGCATACTGAGTAGGTGGACATTCACCACCCCACCCCACCCCCGCCCCCTTACTCTGGCAGCACTGTAAATGCAACATGTCTGAAGTCAATTATCATCTCTGCCTCCCCTTCCTCCACAATTTCCTCCTTTTTCTGTTGAAATACCCATGATCCTTTCAAACATGCAGTTCTGAGACTCAAAAGTCATCTTCGACTCTTTTGCAGGTATTCCCTTGCCACTCCTTCTCACCAGCACTACTCTGGCCTTCTTATCCTGCGGCAATTTCAGCAGCCAGCTCCTCTCCCAGATTTCCTCTGGGAATGCTTGCAACTTCTCCAGTCCATCCTCAACATGCATAGCAACTTTTATGTCCTGCCATTCACAAACTTTTACAAGTTCCCTTGGCACCACAAAATAACGTACCAGTCTTCATTCTGACATTACAGACACCCAATATGGCCCCATTCTTTCTTTGCACCCTGCAGCATTCCTTGGAAGGGGTGCCTGGTTTTCCTGTCTCTGTGCCTTTGGTCTTGCTGTTCTCATCTCCTGGAATGTTCTCACCTCCTGGAATACTCTTTTCTGTTTCCTTCAAGGCCCATGCAGAAACCATATCTTCCATGAAGCCCTTCCTGATCTACCAACCACTGGGATCTCTCCCTCCGCTGAACCACCGTAGCACTTTATTTGTACCTTTCTCATGGCACTTACCATATTCTGCCTTGTATTATAGTTATTGTGCACTTGTCCTATGACTGTTCTTAGACTGTAAGCTCACCAAGGGCAGGGACTGTGTTTTATTCATCTGTGTCCATCACAGCACCAGAAGTGGTGCAGAGCACATAGCAGTTGCTCAATAAATGTTTGTTGGATTAAATCCTTAATGCCTGTTGGAGGGCTGTATAATCAATGAAGTCATTTTGCATCTATGATGTCACAAGAACCTCCAAAAAATCATGTCAGTTGGGTAGACGCAGAAATCGTTATCCCCAATGTACAGGTCATAAAACTGAGGCAACAAAAATGATATGAAGCCACATAGGTCACCGGCAGAATGTGCATCTAGGTCTTCTTATGCCCCCACTTCAGGGCTTTCCTTATTAACCCTTGTGGCTGGGTCACTGTAAACCGAAAACTAACTCTAAACATAGTCCTGGCTGCCACAGGTCTGGACATCACCTTCACAGAGTCAGGAAGACCTCAGCATGAACTCCAGCACATGTGCCCATCAACACAGGCAAAACCTTGATCCTTTTGGGGGAGGACAACAGCCATTCAGGTTTCACCAGGCACAGGGGTAGAGCTGTGGGATCTCATAAATCATTCCCACTGCTATTGTCACAGGGTAGGGAACCATCTGTCCAGATGGCAAAGAGACCTACAGCTCCAAGAGTTGCTGCTTGATAAATCTCCTCATGCCTAATTAAGGCTCCCCCCGCCGCCTTCCAAAATGAATGGAGTAGGAACAGGAGTGAATGATGAGGATCAGATGGGACTCCAGACATGTGTGATGCTTCCTGAATGCCCTTTATGACATCTCCAATGACACCGACAGCCTGATCCCACCCTCCTGTCTGTCACCAGAGCTGCTGAATGTCATTATTTCTTCTCATCTTCATCTTAGCTTTTTGCTTTTCCTCTCCAGGGCTCTTTCCTTTGGCCAACACCAGTGGCAGGGCGAGCCCAGACAACTGCAGCTCCTGTTGGGGTACCTGAGCCCTGACCTGAGGCAATGTAGAGAGGTGGTGAGAAGAGAGGAGGATGCCGTCCTTCCAGAAAGCAAAAAACAGGAGGTTTTGCTCTGATGGTGGGCCATCCACAACAATGCAAGGTTTCCATGGTTACTTACTGCTTAGAAGCAATGTATCCATCGCCTTTAGGCTTCATGATGAGGGAGGGGTTTCATTTCCATACTTAGTAGTCCAGGTGGTGGAAAAAGTTTCCATATACGGTACATCCATTGAGTCATCCAGCTCCAGATCATATAGTCTGTCTAGAAATGCCCCAGTTGTCTTCAGCCAAAACCCAATAGAACCACCTAACAAGGACACTAAACGTCCCTTGTAGCCTTTCTGAGTGTTCCTCACTATGTCCTCAGCCATCCCACCTCCCCCTAGAACCTGGGGTGGGAAGTGAGGTTCCCAAGGGGTTCTAAGAACTGTGTCTAGAAAATCCAAATGCTCCAGCCATTACAACATGTTCAAATATTGAAGAGGCTTCTCCAAAACCGACCTAGCACCAGCTGTGAGCATCCAGTTCTTGGCAACTTCTTAGTTTAGGAGATGACAGCCAAGCAGTGGGGAAACCTCCCTACGGGCCCACGTGGACACAACAGGGCAGGCCCAGCCAATAAGGAGTACGAACCCCAGTGCCAAACACTGGACTGAGCCAAGTTGGGGCTGGCTCCACAACACACCCCTTCAGTTTAGTTCACAGCGCCTTTATATTTGAAAATGAGGTTGTCACAGTGGAACTGCTGGACAGAGTATGAAGGAGTGACTGGATCATCAGAATAATTAGCACTTAATGGAAGCTGAATGTTGCAAAGGAGACCACTCTGAGGGCAGCTGTTTTGCTCAAGAAAAGCCAAGACTGCTTTCCCATTCCAAAGGCCGGGGTTGGCAAGACTATGACTCGCAGTAATAACAACTGGGCAAGAGCTCTGGGATGAGTGCCAGGTGATCCAGAAGCATGCCACTCAAGAGCCTGGGGAAAATGGATGAGCCCCTTCTCACCTGTAAAATGGAGAAGATACTACCTACTGCCTTCAGGGAGTTACTGTGAAATTGCGAAATAAGAATGGGGTGGCAGGTAGGGGAAAGTAGGGAGGATCTGTGCAGGAAAGCAAATGAAAACCATGCTGAAAAACATGCAGCGGTGAGTTTTCCAGATTCTGCTCATGTAATTGCTCTGCTGAAACCTATTAGTGTCTCTCCTTCCCTCTTGGGAGAAAATGCAAAGCATCTTATGTCTTATAAGGTCTTCAATCCTCCTCCCCACTAGCTCACCATATTTCAGTTACATAGGCCTTCTTGCTGCTCCTAGAACTTTCCAGACTCATTCTAGTCCCAGGGCCTTTGCACTTACTGTTTTCACAAACTGCAAAGCTTCTCTCCCAGCTCCTTGCATGCTGCTCCTCCTCATCTTTCAAGTCTCAAATTGAATGTCATCTCCTGGGAGTGCAATCCTGGTCACCCTCAGCTAATCACTTTTTACTATATATCACATTATGCTGCTAAGTGGTCTTTCATAAACCATCTAAATTACCTCATTTACTTTGTAATTCTCAACCTTGAGAAACTTCATAGGAGATCCCAGTGCTCACACCACACTGGAGGTAAGTTTAATCAATATATCTGGAAATTCATTAGGAGTATGCATATTTTTTTGGAAAGGCTCCTTCTAGTGCACAGCCACGATCTCATGAGAAACACTGACATCGTTGTTCCCTTGTTTGCTGTCTGCCTGCCCTTCTAGAATGCTCAGTGGTGACCTGTTTTCCACAGCAGTGTCCTGTGTCCCGGGTGGTGGAAGTAGCCACCTTCCAGGGTTATGGCTAATATCTCTGCTTGGGGCATTGGCAACAAGTTGACAATGTGAACACTTCCCTAGCACTCTCAGGAGGCATAGAACAGCTGTACTTGCCAATTGTTAAAATACTTCCTTGCCAGCTGACCAATAGCTACCATCCAAGCCGTCAAGTGCCCCATGTTCCAGCCCTGTAGCCAGGGTCCATTCTAATTCCTTGTCCGATGGCTAATGGGATCTAACCCAGGGTGAGAATTTCTTCTATGAATCTCTGCCTCCCTAATCTGTACAGTAGTTAAAGCCCATTCATGTATTCATCTATGCACTCATTCATTCATCTCTTCATCCATTTAAGAAACATTAAGGAGTTTCCACAGGGTGGAATGGGACACGAATACCCTGTCCTAGCTCCTGAGGGGCTCACAGTCCAGTGGTGGGAGCAGTGGAAGGAGGGCGGTCATGGGGTATAGTACTGTAAGGGCTAATGTAAGAGGAGTAAGCAGATTGCTGGGGGCGGGGGCCTGGGGAGGCAGAAAGAAAGGAGCAAGGGACTCTGACTGAAGGAGGAAAAAGGACACTTCATGGCGGGCTTTACAGAGGCATTTGCATATCCACAGTCAGTGAGTGTTCTCCTTGTTGCTAGTTCTACAATTCACTCAAGCCAGCTCCTTCCTTTTCAACTTGTCCATTCTCCCTACGATGACCTTTACTACTGAGGGAAGCAGAGCTATGAATCAAGGCCTAGAGACTGCTAGAGACTGATCCATGTGCCCATGAAGACAGTTCTCCTTTCCTCTACACAACATGGACCATGAGGACAAGTGAGGGCTGGGATATTCTGGCCCTGACCCCCTTTACCCTCAAAGTTGAGTGGCCCTTTCGCTCTGGGCTGTAGGGTGCAATCCACTTACACAGCAAATAACCCCACCCATGAGTCACCCAACAAATCTCGCCAAGCAGAACAGAAGAGGGCTCCATGTGTGTGCCTGCACATGTCTACTTCCAGTTATTCAATGTCACAGATATGCTGACAGCCAGCAATGCACTAGCCCTGCTCCAGGCATTGTAGAAGACACCATCCTTGCCCCTCAGAGTTCAGGACTGATGAGAGGAACAATTATGCACAAGCAATAGTAGAATGAAGTGAAAGAGAAATACCAATCCAAGAAACAGGGGATTCAGGGCAGGCATCATAGAGGAGATAATAGATGAACTGGAGCTTAAAGAATGAGTAGAATTTTGACTGTTGGATGTTGACTCAATTACCCCTCTGGGAAGGTTCAACCCTTCTTGGCAGCAGCAAGGGACAAAGGATGGCTCCAGCAGCTGACTGCCATACTTCTGCCAATTTACAAAAGCCACCAAGGGAATAAGCTCCACTGCCAATTGGCCAGCCTCTCCACTAGGTCATGATGCTGCCCCAAGTGAGGCTGCTTGGATTCATTAGATCCTTGATTTGTGGACAACGGTCTCTGCATGCCAAGGGTAAGGACAGGCAGGTCCTCCTATGTGCCAAGCAAGGCCTGTTGTGTCAGTGTGTTTCCTTCTGACCCAAGCCCATTCTTTGTGTCCTCATTTTCTTTCCACTGCATCTTTCTCCGGAGTGTGGCTAGTTGGACCTCAGTGCTCCACATCTAATAACGGTATCCTTGGTTTGTTTATACATCTTTCTCTCAGTCCTTACTATCCATACTTGCTCTCTTGATTTACTTGACACTTTTAATTCAACCAACATAACAGGCAGGCTATGTCCACACACTTACAAGGGCCACATCATGCCTTTACAGACCCCCTTAATAGTTTCTAAACAAATACACTATCAGTATGTTCATTACTTATCCTAGTATGTGTGCTTCCTCCAAAACCATAAATTATCTGATCAAGTCTACTCAAAAGCAGAAAAAGTTGGAGTTAGAGGGGGCCAGACATCTTAATTCATCACTCACAGTGTGATATGTGAATTCAAGGTTACACATGACAGATGCCCAACCTATCAACCAGAAACTCCTGGGATTCTGTCCAGGATGACAGGACACTGAGTCTGCTCCCTCTCATGTACTGAGCCACAGTATCGCCATTCCCAGGCTTCAGATATAGCATCTTCATTTGCTGGCTTCTCTTGGGCTCAGCCTGCCCTGTCCTCCCCTAGTTCATGACTAGTCATTATAATTCTCATCCGTCTGAACCAGCACAATGAATGGACTCCACAGTGACTGAACCCTGGTTTGACTAAGGGTCTGTCTCTTCAAAGAAATCTCTCCTTGGGCAGCCCAGGTAGGCAAATTCTAGAATTTCCTGGAATCCATACCCTAGGTACACTCCACCCTTCCAGCTGGTCAGAAGGGAGCTGCATTCAAGCCTTGGAGGAGAATGGAAGTTCAAACCGGAGGAACCATGTGGATAAGCAGATAGCACTAAAATTGCTTCTCTTAACCATAATCTGGTGTGGGCAGCCATGGATAGCTCGTGAAAGAGACTCATACCTGTTACTTGCTAAAGTCTCTCTTTGTATTTACTGCCTTATTTAGATTGATTTTTCTTGTGGAAAATAAGATAAGACACTCTAAGTTTCAAGTAAAGCTTTGTCTTTTAACTTAAGCTGGCATGGAAGAAGATAGTGAATGGTGCACTCATACTTCGGATCAGACTGAGAACCACAGCTCCCATGCAGAATGCACCAAAATTACAGGCTTTCTGTTATACCAGGACACAACCTGAGAGATCTTCTGAGAAGTGCCTTATAAGCTACTAGGGAGGAGGAGCTTCATGTGTCTCCTCAGATAAGAGGAAGACAAATCTTACAATTTACCTGCCTCCAAAAGGTTATTTGAGTGGGCTGCAGAATGACATTTATTTAAAAGGGGTCAGAAGGTTTTTCCAGTAAAACATTAAAGAGATATCATTCCATTGTAATGACAGATTTCTTCCTCTACCCACAGGTTATAGGGGTGTACCTCTGTCTATTACAGAGTAAATCTCTTTCTTTCAATCATCTCTTCTCCACCTACAGTCTCATGTGCATCAGTATTAGGAAGATTATGTTTTCCATTCCGGTTACATTTTTCAGTGTTCAATTTATCCTGCTTTAGATCATTCTGCTGACAAGAATTCTTTGTCCAGTGGCAGGGAAGAGAAATAATTTTGAAATCTCACTTCTTACTCAAATGCTGATGACTTCCTATCCTTTCTTCCTCAAGTTCTCCTGGCAAAACCTGAGTCAAGTTTTCCCATATCACAAATCAAGCCCAGTTATTGTCATTGAAGCCCTCCAAACTTATCTTTCAGATTTGCTAATGTTCTTCTTTCTTACTAAGAAACCATACGACCATGCAGTCTTGTGAACTTTTCTGTATATATTTATAAAACTTAGATATGTTAGTAAGATTTAGCCAGGAAAACAAAAACCTCTCTAGGTATTACCAATAAGAAGGTATTTAATGGGGCTAATTTGAGGCTTAGAACACTATTGCATAAACTAACAGGATCAAGTCAGGGAAAAGCAATAGCTGATTTTCAGGAAATTAGAACGTATAGATAGCCCAGAAACTGCCACAGGTGATCTGTGCTGCCTATTGCCCACAGTGGGTAAATGCTAGGGGAGGTTCCAGAAGCCACTGGCAAAATCTCATGCCTACTATCTCCTGAAGTTTATATGACATCCACCTAGTTGCAGGAATACTACTGACTTCTGTTTTGCTTCTACTTCTAAATCATACCCGAATGCCTACCACTGGTGGAATCTAAATCAAAATCCTACTGGTAAAAGGTGTTGGGAAATGTGGTTCCCAGAATTCTGCCACACAAGTACAGCAGAGAGTTTAGAAGGGGGTATGGAATGAATGCTAACTTCCCAAATCTAACACATGAGTTGTCCACAATTTCTAAGTACTATGCTGGTGGCTTTATATCTATATTATCTATATTTTCCATATGAGCAAATGGAGTTCACACTTATTAGATATTTTGTCCAAGGACATATTACCAACAAGTGATAGCTGATCTTCTTTCTGATCCCATGCTCTTTCCACAATACTCTACTGCTTCACACAATGTTTAGGACATGTATTTTTATATCCGATATTGTCCTTTCTGCAGTGCATCTGTAGGAACGTGCCAGGAATAAATTCTTCCCAGTCTAAGGGTGGGCAGTTTAGATGCACTGATTTTGTAACTTTTCCATGTAGCTTTGTCTCCCCCTCTTCTGTGACACTTGGCACCCAGATGGTCCAGATGTTGGCCATCCATGTCTCCTCTACCAGTTTCAGCTGATCCCTAGTTTTCTGGGGATTGTCCACTTTCAACTCAGCATTGCTAATTTCCAAACTGGTACACAGAGGAGGAGTCGCAACAAGCCTCCACCCTTACTAGCAACTGCAGAGGCCGCTCAGGTGCTGTTCATCTTTCCCTGGTCTTTCTTGGGGACAATGAACATTTCTTGCACCTTCTAATGGGAGTCAAACTGGACAGAGAAGAGGAATTGAGGAGGAAAGCAGTGGCAGCTCCATACATCTCTGAGATGGGTTAGCAGGACACTACAATTTTTCTTCTTC
>PVKE010016315.1:0-32152 GCA_004027555.1 Craseonycteris thonglongyai | reverse complement strand
CCTCTCTCCCTCCCCCCTCCTCCCCTTCCCTCAGGCAATCACCAAGTTATTGGGTGTGTCCATAGGTCTCTGTGTCTTTGTAACTTTCAGTTTTATATTCCACCTATAAGTGAGGTCATATTTTTCCGGATTCTTTCATTCTGACTTATTTCACTTAATAAGATAGTCTCTAGGTCCATCCATGTTGCCAGAAATGACTATATTTCATCACTTCTTATCGCTGAGTTAGTATTCCATTGTGTAAATGTACCATATCTTCTGTATCCAGTCATCTATCGAAGGGCATTTTGGTGGTTTCCATGTTCTGGCCACTGTGAACAGTGCCACGATGAACATGCGGGTACAAACATCTTTAAAGATTAAGGTCTTCAGGTTTTTTGGGTAGATGCCCAGTAGTGGGATGCACAGCCCTAACTTTTAAACTCTGTAAAACGTTATAAATATAAAACTATATTTGAGGTCCTTTACCATGTACTCCTTGCAAATAGATGTTATGTGTTTTGGAATCAGAAATAAAAAATGAATGTTAGGACACATCTGACATGTTTTAGGGTCAGGTCTTAAGCTATTAGGCTATAGAAAATGAGGTTAGCTAGTAATTACAGTGTAAAAAACTTCCTGAAAAATTGAGCAGTTGTAAAAAGTACTAAAGAAAAATAAATTCCTTTGAGATTTCTAAAGATGCCTTACTTTTTGAATGGCAAACAGTAATTATTAGGTTAGAATAGCATTATTATTATTTCATAGGATAATTGGTTTTTTTTAAGCAGATATTCAGAAAGGCGTCATATTGTTAAGTATGAGTGTGATTATGTTATTGGGTCAGAATTTTTTTTTTTTTTTTTTTTTAGTGGAAAAACATCTGAGATTATAAACTCACTGCATATAACAGAAAAGCAAGATTATATTCTGTTTATAAAATAGAAAACATTATAGGAAGACATGTCTCATTTCACTTTCCCTTCCCATTCTTAGGCCTTAAAATTTTTTCTTTTGTGTGGAAAACATAATTATTTTTACATATGTATTATTGTCATATATACAGTATTATATATTTTTTCTATGATTTATTTTTTAAAGTCACCATTTATATGTATATTTTGCCCTATTTAACTTGACATGTTTTACACCAATAGCTTTTCATGAAGATACATGAAGTTCATAAGTGAAAGATAATTGTAGGTTAAATATATTTTCTTAATTTTAGTCTTACAGTAAATTTTATGAAAGTTATGATCAATTTTAGTGCTCTCCATGTTAACAGTAAAGAAACATAAAAATCATTTTAGAATAAGAGTAGAGTCAAACTGATTCAAGTTTGGCATTTACTTGGACAGCCTATTCCCAGATCACATGAATATCCATATTATTATTTTATGAAGATTGTCACATGTGTTCTCTTGCAGGTGTGAAATTCCTGCTTGTGGCCTTTTGAACCAGTTGGTGAGCCATATTAAAAAACTGCATCTATTAATTATAAATAGTGTTTCAGTTATATTGTAGTTTATTTGAGTAAGTTTTTGGTGTTTTCAAAATTAATAGGCTGAAGCTGGAATGCAGCTACGTAAGTTTGTGCAGTGACCTTCAGACTGCAAGTGAGAATGATTACAAATGAGCCATGTTGTTATGTATAATTGCATATTAGATTGAGTATATCTTATTTATGTCAAACTGATGGTCTTTTAGTAGAAAGTAATCTTTTTTTTTTGCTAGGCTCTGTTTTTATAATGGAACTTTTTTTTTTTTTTAAGATTTATTTTATTGTTTGAAAGAAGGTGAGAGAGAGAGAGAGAGAGAGAGAGAGAGAGAAGGTGAAGGAGAAGGGGGAAGGCCCAGAGCAGTCTACCTAGTTGTACATCTTTAGTTGTGACATGTTTTCACTCCACACAGATGGATGTGGGGCCACAAAGGGTGGGAACCCAATCTGGGGCCTCCTGCATTGGAGGAAGAACCTTCACCACTGAGCCATCCTGGCAGTTACTAGTTGCACCACTATTCAGCATATGTGTTTGCATGGGCTGGGGCTGGGAATTGAACCTGGACCTCACTATTGCGAGGCAAGCACTTAACCGCTGAGTTATCCTGGCATCCCTATATTGGAATCTTTAAAGAGAAAATGAAATTGTTGTGTGTAGATGATGTTTCAGGCTTTTCATCACTCAAGATATTTTTTCTGAGTGAAGTTTTAGTTTGGTGGTTGAATCACTTTCAGTTAACTTTTGACAATCAAGGAAGAAAATTTTAAGACACTGGTTTCTTAATCTGAGCATTTCAAATTGTCTAAATGTAGAATAGGTTTCTCTCTTCAGTTTAAGTTTTTGCTTTTATAATTTTTTACTGCAGGAACAATAACATTATGGAAAGGACTAGAATGCATGTGCTTTGTGAGCAGTAGCTAAATATATAACATTTTGAAAGTGTTAGAGCTTAGTTTTTTGGTTACTAACTTCATTGGTATGTATAGCATTAGAACATTTGAGAACAGTTCATTGGCTTTAATTATACTTAATATGGATGGATACCTTTGATGTACAATTTGACTGAGTACTGCAAAAATTAACTATTTCCTTCATTGTTAAATTGTGGAGGGGCTTGACTATGTTCAGAATTTGTTTTTGGAAATTTCTTAAAATTATTATACCCTTGTATGTTTTATTTTCATCTTTATTTGTCTAATGTGTTGTCAACTTGAAAAGGTAGTGAATAACTTTAGCTGCATATGTGTTCTTTATTTATAGTTAATGATAAAGTATTATACCTTCCCTATGTGAGACTAAATTGATTTTGTAAAAATTAATTTGTTTGGTCTGAAGATTATGGGAGGAATTCGTAATAGCTCTGGGCCTGACCTTCTGGGAGAGGGAAGAAGAATGAGTCTTAAGAGAGAAGCTTAAATTAACACTAAAAGAATAAAAACAAAAAGTTCTCAAATTGAACAGCGTAGAATTTTGGGGAACATTTTTTCCTTTTATCGAAGACAGACTTATGAGTTGCAGTTTGAAAGTACTCTACTTGTTGTTTGATTCCCAAAATAGTTTGAGTATCAAAGTTACATTAAGAGTTGTATTCATTTTATCTTGTGTCAGACTTGTATATTATGTTAGACTTCAAATTAGACTAAACAGACAAAATTGTGCTAATAACTTTGCCAAAATAAAGTTTACTAAAGCACCCTTATATGCCAGAGAATGATGAAATGTTATGCCCCAGGGTTTCAATTAGCTTGAATTATGGAATGGGTTTTTATCTCTCCTAATTCACAGATTCTGAAATAAAATTTAGAATTAGTGATGGCTTCATAATTGGCTTAACCCTCTCTATTGCAAGCATGAAGTTTTCCGTGGCTCTTGGATCAAGTTGTGTAAGAGAACTTCTTTATCTTGAGCAGACACGGTCTTTAGGTGGTAGAGATGTTGACATGGGGGAGTATCTTCCATTTCTAAAATATTATTCTGGGTGTCTCTAAACTGCTCACAGCATATAGAAATATGAGTGTTTCCTACTAATTGTAGGTTTAAAATTAACCCTTTTATGAGAAGTAATCTCACTGTCCACTGAATCTAAGTCAAGTCAGTGTATATACATTAATATATTGCACTATTTTGTTTTTCATATTCTTTGGAAGAGAAGCTCCTATTCTTCTTTATCCCTAATTCCCATATTTTACTACTTTAAGAAGCTATTCAGGGGAGGGCCGGGACGGCTCAGCGGGTTGAGCGCTCGCTTTGAGGCCACGAGGACCGGGGATCGGGTCCCGGCTCCGGCCCAGGCAGGACCCACGTGCTGAACTGGGGAGTTCCCACAGTTCGGTTCTCTGACTGTCTCTGTCTCTGTCTCTCTCTCTGTCTGTCAAAAGTAGAGTAGAAATGGGTATGCACTGAAGACAAAAGGATAATTTCTCTCTCTATAAATGTGAAAAGATAAAAAAAAAAAAAAAAAAAAAAAAAAGAAGCTATTCAAAGACTCCTGCCACCCTCTCTTTGAATCCATAGGCTGATCTTTTCTCACGTTTTTCTCCTCATCCACCTTTCTGGTAGATCCCTTTAGTTGCAGAGCCCAAGGCATCAAAATGTAATAGAATACCATTCTGCCAACAACTTGTGTGACTTAATGTTAGCAAACTCTAAGCCTTTTTTCTAGGAAAAATTGAAAGATGACATTCTTTAATTGATTCTTGATTCTTCTCTAAGGTTTTCTGGTTTTCATTTCAATTAATGCATGCTTTATTCAACATACATTTACTGTGTACAATACCATAGTCATAGTTCAGTTTCTTGTGATATAAATAAGTCCTAGCCTTTGAATTATTCCAGTATAACTATGTGCGTGTGTGTGAAGAAGAGGCAGAGAGGCTCATGCGTAATTTTAATCTAATGTGATGAGTGCTATAGTCAAGTTGTGAACAAAGTATAAGAGTACAGATGAGTGATTAATTCTGCTCAGAGGTGACATGTGAATTGTGTTCTGAAGTATACTAGTAGGTATAAAGATATAAAGTGGGAGAAACCATTCCAGAAAGAAGAAATTGAATGGTCAAACCAAGAATACACAGAACTTGTTTAGTTAGTAGGCCAGTTTATTAAGGATATAGGGTAGATGGTGAAAGGTCCTTTTGGCCACAAGGTTAGAGTGTTGGGATTTATAGAAAATACTTTAAAATAAGGAACTGAGACACCAAATTCACATATTAGAAAAGTAATTTTGGAGATATTATAAAAGCTAAATTAGAAAATTGCAAATGAGGACTTTAAGAGTTGGTATAGCAATCTATGATTCTGGTTCCTAAACACAGTGGATTACATCCTAAGCTATGTGTTAATACAAATCCCTTGGTTGCATACATTGAGTTCTTCATGTCAATTTTGTGTTTTTCAAGTCTTTTGTTTCTAGTTGATTCTTTTTCAAATCTTCTGTATCACTTTTTATGGTTTGTAGTGTCCTGCTAAAATTTCAAGTTTGGCCTTTATCTTCTCAAAACATAGTAAGTATAGTTGTTTCATAGCCTGTGTCTGATAATTCCAATGTCTGGAAATATATAGATCTGTTTATATTGAATGTTTTTTCTGCTAGTTCTTACTAGCAGTTGCTGTTTTATCTCTGTATGTGCCTGGTTGCCTTTGCATAGGTACTGGATCTAATATTTGAAACAGTATATGTAGAAAACAATTTGAAGGCTAAGGTGATACCATCATTGAGAGATTTGAATTTATGTCTCTTAGGTGCCTGGTGACACTAGTTAACTAGAGTTTTCATCCATCCAGATGCGGCAAAGCTCAGGTGCAGTCTAGTCTGTTTGGCCATTTTTCTTACTGGATTGTAAAAGTTTTTTGATTGTTAAATCAACTTTGCATTTCTGGGATAAACTCCAATTAGTTACAATTATTATCCATTTTGTATGTTGCTGGATTGAATTTGTGTGTGTGTGTGTGTGTGTGTGTGTGTGTGTGTGTTTAAATTATTAAACTTTTCTTTTTAGAGCGGTTCTGGATTCACAGCAAAATTGAACAGAAAGTACAGAGAGTTTCTGTATGCCCCTTGTCCCCACATACACACAACCTCCTCCACTGTTAATATCCTGCGTCAGTGTGGTGCATTTGATATAATCACTGAACTTACAGTGATACATCATAATCACCCAACGTCCATAGTTTACATTAGGGATTCACTCTTTGTGATGTACATTCTATGTGTTTAAACAAATATATAATGACATGTACCCACCATTACTGTATCTTACAGAGTAATTTCATTCCCTTAAAAATTTTTTCTCCTCTGCCTGTTCATCCTTTCATACCCCTCTAATTCCTAGCAACCACTTATCCTTTTACTGGCTCCATACTTTTATGTTTTCCAGAATGTCACATAGTTGGAATTAAACAGTATTCAGCCTTTTCCAATTTGCTTCTTTCCCTAGCAATATGCATTTGAGTTTTCTTTATGTCTTTTTATGGCTTGAAAGCTCATTTCTTTTTAGTGTTGAATAATATTTTATTGTCTGGATGTACCATAGTTTATTCATTCACATCCTGAAGTACATCTTGGTTTCTTCCAAGTTTTGGCAATCATGAATATAGCTACTATAAACATCTGTGTGCAGGTTTTCTCATAGATATAAATTTTCATTTTATTTGAATAAATACCAATGAGCCTGATTGCTGGATCTTGTGGTAATAGCATGTTTAGTTTGGTAAGAAACAGCCAAACTGTTTTCCAAAGTAGCTGTACCATTTTGTATTTCCACTAGCAGTGAATGAGGAGGTCCTGTTCCACACCCTCAGCAGCATTGGATGTTTCAATGTTTTGGATATTGACCTTTCTGGTATATACTCATATGTAATAAATGGTATTATTGTTTTGATTTGCAATTTCCTATTAACATACAAACTTCAGAACATTTTTTCATATGTTTCATATGTTTACTTGCCATCTCTTTCTTATTTTAGTGAAGTGGCTCTTCACATCTCTTGCCATTTTTAATTGGGTTGTTCATTTTCTTATAACAGTAAGACCAGAACTCAATAGACTTTTAAGAGTTTTCTTTATATTTTTATAACAGTCCTTTATCAAATGTATATTTTGCAAATATTTCATCCCAACTGAGCCATCCTGGCTTCCCCTTTGTAGTTGTTCTTTATCAAGTTGAGAAAGTAGCCTTCTTTCCCAGTTAGGATTTTTGTCATGAATGGATATTGAATTTTGTCAAAAGCTTTTTCTGTATCAATATGGTTGTGTGTTTTTTTCTCCTTTAGCCTGTTGATGTTATGGATTACATTAATTGATTTTCAGATGTTGAGCCTGCTTTGCATACCTGGGGTAAATCCCTCTTGGTCATGGTATATACCGGTAATCCGTTTTTAAAAAATATATATTATTGTTTGGGTTTTTTTTAAAGATTGATTTTATTGTTTTAGAGAAGGTCAGAGAGAGAGAGAAAAGGGGGGACGTCCCAGAGAAGTCTCCATAGTTGTACATCATTAGTTTGTGACATAGTTTCATTCTACACAGGTGGATGTGTGGCTGCGTGCGGGGTGGGAACTGAACTGGGGGCCTCCCATGTGGGAGGCAAGAACCTTCAGAGCCATCCAATAGTTACCAGTTGCGCCGCAGTGCAACATATCAGTTTGCATGGGCTGGAGCTGGGATTCAGTCCTCAGACCTTGCAGTTGCAAAGCAAGCGCTCAACCTGCTGAGCTATCCCAGCTTCCCTGTATGATCCTTTTTATACATTTTTTAATTCAGTGTGCTAATATACTTCATCAAGATTATTTGCACCTGTGTTCATATGAGATACTGGTTATAGTTTTTTTGTAGAGTCTGCCTGTTTTGATATTAGGATAATGCTGGCCTCATAGATTAAATTAAGAAGTATACCTTCTGCTTTCGTGGAAGAGGTTATAGAGAATTGGCATAATTTCTTCCTTAACTGTTTGGTTGAATTCACCAGTGAACCCATCTGCGCCAGTTGCTTTTGAAAGACTGTATTCTGCAGTTTTAGTTTGAGAATGTAAAGAAAATCTGGGCTCACAAAGATATGTAGCTTGTAAAGAAAAGACATTGTAGTAGACTTTTCAGATAATTATGGATAGTCTTCTTTGATGCCACTCCAAAACTCATCAAGTGGTAGTTTCTTCTTTTTTTTTTTTTTAAGATTTATTTTATTGTACAGACAGACAGAGATAGAGACAGAGAAGGAGGATGGGGAACAAAGCAGTCTCCATAGTTGAACCTCATTAGTTTTCGACTTGGT
Organism: Craseonycteris thonglongyai; assembly: GCA_004027555.1. Lineage (NCBI taxonomy): Eukaryota > Metazoa > Chordata > Mammalia > Chiroptera > Craseonycteridae > Craseonycteris > Craseonycteris thonglongyai. Next base: position 24,405 of record PVKE010016315.1, on the reverse strand, counting down.
TTTGTTCCACACAGGTGGGCGGGGGCTGCGCAGGGCAGGAACTGGGCTGGGGGCCTCCAACATTGAAGGCACACCCCCTCAAGCCAGGGGCCAAACGGGGGAGGCGAGAACCAAACTGGGGGCCTCCTGCATGGGAAGCATACCTCAGTTCAGCGTATGGGTCCGCACAGGCTGGGGCTGGGATTCGATCCTCAGTCCCCAGGGCTGCAAGGCGAGCACTTTAGCCGCTGAGCCATCCCGGCTTCCCCAAGTGGTAGTTTCTTAACAGTAAGTTATACTGTGAAATCTGAAATCATACAACTGTTATATTAAAATTAATTGGTCTCTCTTGCACTTTGATTGGATGCTTTCACCCATACCTGGTTTAGTAATACCATGCGTTGATCATTTTGAAAATAGTGATTCACTGTATTATACAGATCATCTAAATTTTGTAACATTTCAATATATTGTATTAGAATATCACAGTAATATCACCCTGACTATCTGAAAAATTTAAATATTGGAAACTGTCAAACTTATGGTGGCTTTTACAAGTTTTACAGAATTTAATTTTCACTTGAAAGATTGACTTTTATTATTGGCAACAATTACTTTCAATTGCTTTCCTTGAAATCAGTGGATCACTTCATCTTTTTTGTTTTTTTTATACCAACTCTGTCAGATTTTTTTCTAAAATGACTAATTCTTTGATACCAACTGAGTGTTTTACAGTTCAATTATGACACTATTTACCTATGGTTAGAATCAAATCCCACAAATAATGGCTCAGTCCTATAAGACTGCCCCTCACTTTAGATGACAGTCACAGGTCTAGGCTTCTAATGCTTATGACCAATGGTAAATTAGAGATTCTCACAGACCCCTTCTTGGGTTTGATAATTTGCTAGAATGGCTCACAGAACTCAGGAAAATAGTTTACTTATTAGATTACCAGTTTATTATAAAAGGATACAGAGGTTGCCAGGATGGTTCAGCAGGTTGAGCACTCACCTTGCAGCCCTGGGGTCCAAGGATTGAGTTCCGGCCCTGGCCCGTGTGGATTCATATGCTAAACTGGAGTGTGCTTCCCATGTGGGAGGCCCCCAGTTCTGTTCTCGCTGGGATGAGCTTTCCATGTGGGAGTCCCCTGGCTCAGCCCCACGCTCTTGGGGATGTGTTCCCACATGGGAGGCCCCCGTCCTGGTTCCTGCCCTGCACGGCCCTGCTCCCACCTGTGTGAAGTGAAACTAATGACGTTCAAGTATAGAGACTGCTCTTGGCCCTCCCACTTCTCTCTGTCTCTGTCTGTCTGTCTGACTGTCTCTCTCTCTCTCTCTCTCTCTCTCTCTCTCTCTCTCTCTCTGTCAAAACAATAAAATAAATCTTTAAAAAAAATAAAAGGACACAACTCATGAACAACCAGATAGAAGAAATACACAAGGGTAAGGTATATGGAAAGGGACATGGAGTATCCAATTAGTACCGTATCAGAAATATTGAAGGCAAAGAAGAAATAGTAAAGTTTTTCTTTTGACATTCTAGAAAACATTTAATGTGAAAACATTTGACCAGTATTCCTCAAAAAATGTCAAGGTCACAAAACAAGGAAAGATTGAGAAACTGTCAAAAAAAAAAAAAATCATGATTATGAAATACAATGTGGTATTCTGGATTGGATCTTAGCAACACAAAAAGCATATTAATGGCCAATGAAATCTTTATTAAAATAAAGATTAAAAAGAAAAGATTTATTTTTGTTGTTTGAGAAAAGATGAGAGAGACAGACAGAGAGAAGTGGGGAGGGCCCAGAGCATTCTTCATAGTTGTACATAATTAGTTGTGACATAGTTTCATTCCACACAGGTGGATGTGGGGCTGTGTTGGGTGGGAACCGAACTAGGGGACTCCCCCACATGGGAGGCGAGAACCTTCGCCGCCAACCCACCAGTTACCAGTTGCACCACAGTTCAGCATATGGGTTTGTACAGGCCTGCGCCAGGATTTGATCCCTGTACCTTGGGGTTGGAAGGCAAGTGCTCAACCTACTGAGCTATCCCAGCATTCCCTTGATTACTAGGTTTTTTTGTAAAGGGAAAATGTGGTTTCTGCTCATTAAAGCCAGTAAGCTTGTTGATCATCTTTGGCAAATTTCTAGAAATAAATTTTGTAGAAGTTTGTGAACATTTATAAAAAAAGGCACAAATGTAGAAACTTAAGTGTGTTTATCAAGAACATATATCAAATTAACTTCATTTCTTTTAGTAGGATTATCAGTTTAGGTGATAAAAAAATACTCTGCAGTAATTCTCCTCTTTTTCATGGGTGATCTGTTCCAAGATCCCCAATGGATGCCTGAAACTATAGATAGTACAAAACCCTATCTATACTGTTTTGTGGTATACATACATAACCTCTGATCAAGTTCAATTTATGAATTAGGCACAGTAAGAGATTAACAACAGTAACTAATAGAACAATTATAACAATGTACTGTAATAAGTTATGTAAATGTGGTATCTCTCAAAATACCTTATTGTACTATACACACCTTTCTTGCTATGATGTGAGACGATACGTTGCCTTCGTGATGAGATGAAGTGAGGTGTATGATGTAGGCATTGTGACATAACCTTAGGCTACTGTTGACTTGCCACATCCATGTGATACCACCTAGTAGACAACAAAGTACTAAGAGCCTGCCATCTGATAACCTACAACTACTAAGAGACTGAAAGGGCTGATTCATGTCCCATTGGGATGGTGTAAGATTTTGTCATGCTACTCAAAACCATGCAGTTTAAAACTTAAAAATGGTTTATTTCTGGAATTTTCCATTTAATATTTTTGATCTGTGGTTTATTGTGGATAACTTAAACCATAGAAAAAAACCACAGATAAGGGGACACAACTGTAGTAACAATGTCTTAATTTTAGTGAAGCATTTCATAGTCTTTGGCCATATTATTGAGTAAGATATGTTGGTGAATTGTTTAAATTTAGAATAAGTAGGTTGGAAATCAAAACCAACAGTTGATTAAAGGTTCAATGTCACCTTGAAAGATCTTCAGAGCATTAAGTGTGTTAACATTTCCATCATTGATCTGGCTGAAGGTTTAGGAAGTAGGCTTATCTGTTTGTGGATTGTTCAGAGATGGGCTTGGATAGCTTATACCTTAGCAGGTAATCAAGAACATCTCCCTGAAACCTTATTACCTCATTAATCCAGTGCATTTGTCTTCTCCTTTCTTAACATACATACTTTGACACTTTATATGTAATATAAATTCATCATTTAGTTTGCTTCAAGGAAAACAAGTGACTTTTTTTGTCTGCCTGATACTTTTACCAGATTAATGTATGAATTGCATATGTTCCTTTTTAGCATAATATGCTTAATGATACAGACTTAGTAATACAAACTGAAAAATGGAAACATCTCTGTATAAAGTATATTTTTATCTACTCTAGGAATATGAAGCACGAACAGGGAGGACCTATAGACCACCACCTCAGTCTTCAAGACGTAAGAATTTTGAATTTGAGCCACTTTCTACCACTGCCCTGATTCTTGAAGATCGACCATCGTAAGTATTTTAGTGATCATCATGCACACTGTTTATATTTTAAAGTTTAGCTTTGCTTACTGTTTCACACCAAAGATATCAACAAGTTAGATATAATAATGGTTTAATTGAAAAAAAAAAAAATTTAATCTCAGTCATGCATCCTAAAACTAATGGTGAAGAATATATTGTTGATGTTTAAGCTATAGGCATATTTTCTAGAAGTCTCTATGAGCCAATATATAACACAAAATCTTTTTAAAAAATATTATTTAGTTTTTTCAGTTACAGTTGACATTCAATATTATTTTATATTGGCCTCAGCATAGGGTTAGATATTTATATAATTTATGACGTTGTCCCCTTAATTAATCTAGTATCCACCTGGCACTATACATAGTTCTTGCGCCATTGTTGACTATATTTTCTGTGTTATACTTTACAACTCTGTGACTGTTCTGAAACTACTAATTTGTATTTAATTACTTCACCTTCCCTCAGCTCTTCAACCCTCCTTCCCTCTGGCAACCATTGGTTTGTTCTCTATATCTTATGAGTCTGTTTCTGTTTTGTTTGTTCATTAATTTTGTTGTTTAGGTTCCATGTATAAGTGAGATCATATGGTACTTGTCTTTCTCAGTCTGACTTATTTCAGTTAGCATAATATCCTGTAGGTCCATCCATGTTGTCGTAAATAGTAAGCTTTCATTCTTTTTTTATGGCTGAGTGATAATATGGCTGTGTGTATATATGTACCACATCTTCTTTATCTAGTCATCTATTGAATGGTACTTGTGTTGCTTTTATATTCTGGCTATTAGAAATAGTGCTGCAGTGAACATAAGGGTGCATATATCTTTTCAAATTAGTGTTTGGATTTCTTTAGATAAATACCAAGAAGTGAAGTTGCTGGGCCATAAGGTAATTTTTTAAGGGACTTCCAAACCATTCTCTATAGTGGCTGTACCAATTTGCAATCCCCCTAGCAGTACATGAGGGTTCCCTTTTCTCTGCATCCTCTCTAACACTTGTTTGCTGATTCATTGATAATAGCCATTCTGACAGGTGTGAGATGTTATCTCATTGTGGTTTTAATTTGCGTTTTTTTGATAATTAGTTATATTAAGCATCTTTTTCTATGTCTATTGGTCATGTGTATATCCTTTTTGGAGAAATGTCTGTTCAGGTACTCTGCCCAATTTTTAATTAGATTGTTTGTATTTTTGGTATTGAGTTTTATGAGTCCCTTATAAATTTTGCATATTACCCCTTTATCAGATATATCATTGGCAGATATCTTCTCCCATATCGTTTTGTTTTGTTGGTGGTTTTCTTTGCTGTGCAAAAACTTTTTAATTTGATGTGGTTCCTCTTTTTTTTTTTTTTTTTTAATTTCCCTCTCCCAAGGAGATAGAGCAGAAAAAAAAATTACTAAGGGATAAGGTCTCAGAGTTTGCACATAGATTTTCTTCTAGGAGTTTTATGGTTTTTTGTCTTGCATTTAAATTTTTAATCCACGTTGAATTCTCGTATATGGAGTAAGAAGGTTGCCCAGTTTCATTTTTTTTGCATGTTGTCTAGTTTTCATAGCACCATTTACTGAATAACTGTCCTCACCCCACTGTATATTCTTCTTTTGTCACAGATTAAATGGCCACATAGACATGGATTTATTTCTGGGCTCTTTATTCTGTTTTATTGCTTTTTTATGCCAGTGCCATGCTGTTTTAAATATTAAGGCCCTGTGGTATAGTTAGATATCAGGTACCATGATACCTCCAGCTTTGTTTTTCTTTCTCAAGATTGCTGTGGCTATTCAGAGTTTTTTGTGGTTCTGTATCAATTTTAAGATTATTTGTTGTAGTTCTGTAAAAAATGCCATTATGTTTTGACAGGGGTTGATTGCATTGAATCTGGAGATTACTTTGGGTAGTATGGACATTTCAATGATGTTAGTTCTTCCTATCCATCAGCACAATATATGCTTCCATTTATTTGTAGTTTTTTCATTTTCTTTCTTCAGTGTCTTACAGTTTTCCAAGTACAGGTCTTTTACTTTCTTGGTTAAATTTGTTCCTGGGTTTTTTGTTGTTGTTGTTGTTGTTGATATAATTGTAGAGGGGATTGTTTTCTTAATTTTTCTTTCTGATAGTTTGTTATTGGTATATAAAAATGCAGCTAATTTCTGAATATTAATTTTGTATCTGCGACTTTGCTGAATTCATATATTAGTTCTAATAGTTATTTTGTGGACTCTTTAGGGTTCTCTCTAGAATCATGTCATCTGTAAATAAAGGTAGTTTTAGTTTTTCCTTTATGATATGGCTGTCATTTATTTCTTGTGTGATTGCTGTGGCTAAGACTTCCAATACTATGTTGAATAAAAGTGGTGAAAATGAACATCCCTGTCTTGTTCCTGATATATATCTATTTTTAATATTTACTTTATTGTTTTTGACAGAGACAAAAGGGGGAGGGCCCAGTACAGTCTCCATAGTTATATGTCATCAGTTTTTGACATGATTTCTTTCCACACAGGTGGGCGAGGGCCATACACGGCAGGAACTGCGCTGGGGGCCTCCCTCATGGGAGGCACACCCCCTCGAGCCAGGGGCCAAACCAGGGAATGTGAACCAAACTGGGGGCCTCCCACATAGGAAGCACACCCCAGTTCAGTATAGGGGTTTGTACATGCCAGGGCTAGGATTTGATCTTCTGTTTCCAAGACTGCAAAGCGAGCACTTAACCCGCTGAGCCATCCTGTCTCTTCCTCCAGTTTTTTAAATTGGAACTTGAAATGTTAACTACTGACTGTCACCTAGTTGGTTTACTGTTAAGAATGTATTCTTTTTTTTTTTTAAGATGAATTTATTGTTTTTGACAGGGAGAAGCAGAGGCAGAGAGAAGGGGGAGGGCCCAGAGCAGTCTCCATAGTTATACATCATCATCTTTTGACATAGTTTCATTCTACAGGTGGGTGGGGGGCTGTGTAGGGCAGGAACCAGCCAGGGGCCTCCCTCATGGGAATCAAGGCCTGGTGAGCACCCAGCTGGGGGCACACCCCAGTTTAGCACATGGGTCCGCCTGGGCCAGGGCCAGGATTCAGTCCTTAGACCCTGGGGCTGCAAGGTGAGTGCTGAGCTCTCTGAGCCATCCCGGTATCCCCTAGAAATCTTAAGAGTAGATTTGTAGTTCAAGAACTGGAAATAAAATTTGAGTTGTTCCTTTGCTGGTAAAATAAAAATTTCAAAGGTAAATGAAAGACAGCTCTTAATTAAAATAATTTTCTGGATCTTAAGGGTTCAGAGTTCAATTGGGAAAACATACCAATGTAGTAATTTTCAAACAGAAGGACTTTTAATTGAGGAATTCATTACAAGGTTGTTGTTAGAAGGGCTAGAAAAGCAAAAGAAGGATTCAGAAGATTAATAGCCCTAGAAAAGCACTTACTTCTCTGGGCTGGAGAAGCAAAAGAGAAAATAGTATTACCTAGAGTCCAGGATCATTGTTTATTTGAAAACTATATTTTTCTTTGCAATAAATGAAGTTTTTCTTTTTTTTAATGTAATAATAGCATTATTATATCTAAAATTTATAATAGGAACAGTTAAATCCATTCTTTTGTAGTACCAGACTATATCTATAGAGACAGGCCCATAGTTTGTATAAGGAAATGAGAGTTAAGGCAAGGATTGGGGTTAATGGTTGGTTCTAGGACCCAGGTAGGAAAAGGCTTTGGACAACATCAATTTGAAGATTTAAATGTAGTCAGTACTAGGAATTATAAGGTTAATTAATCTGGGTGTAAGGGCTGAATTCAGTGGATTTTGAGAATGGTTGGAGTCAGATATGTGAGGTTTGTGATGTTTCTTGCCCTTTTAGAGCATCATTGTTTACTTGATATGTCAACTAAGCAGTTTCATTCAACTACAAATAAGAGATTCCCAAGATAGTAGCTTAAACACACAGGATTTATTCCCTCATATTTGTATATGTAACCCAGAGTAGGCAGTTCAGAGCTAGTATGGTGCCTCCATGCATCAAGTACCTACCATGTTTCCCCGAAAGTAAGACATCCCCCAAAAATAAGACCTACTTACAGTTTTGCCTCTCGCTGAAATACGTATAAGGCATTACCCCGAAAATAAAACCTAGCACATCTTTAGGAGCAAAAATTAATATAAGACACTCTTATTTTCAGGGAAACAGGGTAAGACACTGTCTTATTTTGGGGGAAACGGTATGTTCATAGCTTTCTATTCCACTGTCAGCAAGTGACTTCATTCTCTTGCTGACCTCATGCTGTTGGAATAAGCCTGATAGAACAAAAAGGCCTCTTGCAGCTAAGTCAACTCCTCTTGGAAGTTTTCCAAGAAGTTCACTTTTCCTTAAATCTTTTAAAAAAAAATTTTTTTTAAGATTTATTTTTATTGTTTTTGACAGAGAGAGATATAGAGACAAAGAGAAGTGGGAGGACAGGGCTGCACAGGGCAAGAACTGGGACAGGGTGAGAACTGAACTGGGGGCACTCCCCAGTTAGGCATGTGGGTCCACACGGGCCGGGGCCGGGATTCGATCCTTGGTCCCCGGGGCTGCAAAGTGAGCGCTTAACCCACTGAGCCACCCCGGCTTTCCCTTCTTAAATCTTATTAGAAGCAAACTCTGTCTAAACCTAGATGCCAAGGAGGTGAAAAATTTACTCTTTTATTATATGGTGGTAAATCAAGGGTTTGGTTTTGTTTTGTTTCCATTTTTGGCCTTCTTTTGGGTAAAATATTTTGTTGGCATTTAATTTTAGATATTATTATCTATTAGCAAATTACCTATATTTGTTTTATAATTTTTTCAGTTTACAATATTTGAGGGCTGTCCAGAAAATATCCAACCATGTAATAGAGACATTTATGCCTGGGATTTTTCTGTATAGTCCTCATATACCTTAACTTTTAATAGATTACCTTCAAGTAATATTATGCCACTTTACATATAAGAACATTACAGCAATAAATATCTACTTTACATGTTATAAATGTCATGGGTTTATGGTTTTTTAAAGAAGTGAAAACCCCATGCTTTAAGGTCCTCCTTTATATACATCCTATATATAAAGAGATTTATCATAAGGAAGTAGCTCACATGATTATGAAGACTGAGAAGTCCAAAGGTCTTCAGTCAGCAAGCTGGCAACTCCAGAGTGCTGATGTTATAGATCCAAAGTGCGAAGGCCTGACAAACAGGAGAGCTGATGGTGTAATTTCCAGTTCAGGCCCAAAGACAGGAGAAGACTGATGTCTCAGCTCGAAGACAGGTGGGGGAGGGGAGGAGAAGAGAAAAGAGATGCAGAGACTAGAGGGAGAGGGACAGAGAGAGATGAATATGAATTCCTCCTTTTTGTGCTATTTAGACCTTCAACAGATTGGATGAGGCCCACCCAAATTAGGGAGGGCAATCTACTTTACTCTAAATGTTAATCTCATTCAGAAATAGCCTCACTGACACACCCAGAATAATGTTCATTCAAATATCTGGGTGTAAGGGCTGAATTGGCCCAATCAAGTTGACACAAAATTAACCATCATGTACCACCATATACTTTTATTATTTCTTTAAACTTTTTTTCTTTTGAGAGGTTGTATAACTCTAAATTTCTATTTGGTATCATTTCCTTCCACTGCATGTTCTTCTAACATTGTTTGTTTTTTTTTTAAGATTTATTTTATTGTTTTTGACAGAGAGGCAGAGACAGAGACAGAGAGAAGGAGGAGACCCCAGAGCAGTCTCCATAGTTGTATGTCATCAGTTTTTGACATAGTTTCATTCCACACAGGTCGGGGAGGGCCAGCCACATGGGGCAGGAACCAGGCTGGGGGCCTCCCAAGCATGGGACGCACACCCCAGTTCAGCATATGGGTCCATGCACAGGCCGGGGTCAGGCTGGGACTCAATCCTCGGACCCCGGGGCTGCTAAGCGAGCACTTAACCTGCTGAGCCATCCCCAGCTTCCCCTCTTCTAACATTTTTTGTAGTGGTCTGTTGTCTATGAATTCCTTTACTATTTGAATGCTTTTAAGATTTGTCTTTATCTCTGATTTTCATGAATTTGATCATGATATTCGATGTGATTTTCCTCATGTTCCTTCTGTTTGGGGTTCATTGAGCTTAATGCATCTGTGCATTTAATAGGTATCTGTCAACTCTGGAAAAATTTTAGCCTTTATTTCTTCAACTGTTTTTTGTTTTATCTTCCCCCCTTTCTTCTGAGATATCAGTTAAACATATATGAGAGGGGACCCCAAAAAAACCTGGAATTTATTTATTAAAAATTGTGTATTCTTATATGTTTAAATTTCAATCGCCTTGAGAGTACTCCTAGTACTTATCAAGACCCTTTTTCCACTGCTCAAAACAGTTTTTGAACTTTTCGATTTTGATGCCTTTTAGTGCTTCTGCTGCTTTTTGTTTTACCTCTTCCACATCAGCAAAACATTTCCCTTTGAGGACTTTTTTCATCCAGAAAAAGTTGCTGGGGGTGAGATGGAGTGAATAGGGAAGGTGAGGCACAGGGAGTCATGCCTTTTTTGTCAAAACTGCTGAACACTCAGTGGGGTGTGGATAGGTGCCTTGTCATGTGGAAGAACCAGTCATCTGTTTGCCACATCTTGGGATATTTTTTCCACAAATCATGATGCAACCTTCTCACAACTTTCAGGTAAAAACTTTGGTTGATCATTTGACACAGAGGAAGAAATTCCCAGTGCACAATCCCTCTCATATCAAAGAAAGATAATTACATTTTTTTATTGGTTTCCCCCTCATATTGCTTGATGTTTTGTTCCACGTCTCATAACTCATTTAGGCTCTTTTTTGGGGGAAGGGTATATTTTTTCTTTGTTTAATTTTTATAGTTTTCTATTATATCATAAAGGGTTGTTTTTTTTTTCTTCTGCAGTTTATAACCTGCTGTCCCATTTTTTGTGTTTTATTTTAGAAATTGTATTTTCCATCTGTAAAAGTTTGATTTGGGTTTTGAGTTTCTTATCATGTTCCTGCTTTCTTTTACCTTCTTGAATATATTTATAACAGCTGCTTTATCATCCTTGAGTTATAATCCCATTATCTGACATTTCTGCACTGTTTCTATTGACTGATTTTTCTTTCCATTATGATTTGTATTTTCCTGCTGCTTTGCATCTCTGGTAATTTTTGTTGAATACCAGTTATTACGATTTTATGTAGTTGGGTGCTATGCAAGTGATTAACTAATAATCAGATTTTCACTCAGAATGTTAATCTTAAAATTCTAAAAGTGCAAAGCTTCGTTATTATATATACCTGCACTTACAGTATGACGCACGAATTCTAATCCTAGGTATTTACCCATAGAGAAATGAAAACAGATATCCATACTAGACTTGTAATGAGGGGAAGCAGGGATGGCTTAGTTGGTTAAGCACTCACTTTGCAGCGCCAGAGACCGAGGATCGAATCCCGGTCCCGGCCCGTGTGGACCCATATGCTGAACTGAGGAGTTCCCCCAGTTCAGTTCTCTCCCTGTCTCTGTATCTCTCTCTCTGTCAGAAACAATAAAAAAATTAATAAAATAATAGACTTGTAATGAATATTTATAGTAGCTTTATTCATTGTGAAAAGAGTCTAAAGTTTATCCATATGGATAAGTGAAACACTGCTCACTAATTAAAATGAATACATTAGTAATACACAGAACAGCATGGATGAATTTTAAAAATATAATGAGCAAAAGAAGCAGGACACAAAAGTATCTATATGAAACTCTTTAAAAGACAACCAGCTGGGGAAGCTGGGATGGCTCGGAGGATTAAGCACTCGCTTTATAGCCTGGGGACTGAGGATTGAATCCTGGCCCCAGCCCATAGGGACCCATATGCTGAACTGGGGTGTGCTTCCCATGTGGGAGGCCCACAGTTCAGTACTTCCTACCCCCCACCCCCACCCCCCGTTTGGCCCCTGGCTTGAGAGGCTGTGCCTCCCATGCTGGAGGCTCCTAGCCCAGTTCCCCACCCTGTATGGCCCCACCCACCTGTGTGGAATGAAACCATGTTGAAAACCAATGACTACAACTATGGAGAGTGCTCTGGGCCCTCCTCTTCTCTCTGTTGCTCTCTGTCTCTATCTCTCTCTGTCAAAAAACAATAAAATAAATCTTAAAAAAAAAGGCAACCAACTAAGTAATAGTGATAGAAATCATAGATGTGATAGAAATCATAGATGTGATTGCCTAAAGCAGGAGATGGGTAAGTAATTGAGTGCAAAGGGTCACAAGGAAACTAAAATCATGGGAATGTTGTGTCTTGATTGATGCACTAGTTCAGGGGGCTTCAAACTTTTCAGCCCACGGGCCACATTAACTATTAAACAGCAGTTTGGGGGCCGACTACACACTCGAGGTCCAAATAAAAAAGAATCAAAACATAGATGTTGTTTTTAGTTATTTATTTAATATTATTTTATTCAGATAAAAAGGTTGCCACAGGCCGGATGAGAGGGCCTCCGGCCCGCAGGCCGTAGTTTGGAGACCCCTGCAAGTTGAACAGATATATAAATATAATTGTCAAAATTTGTCAAACTACTCTTAATGTTAAAACTCCTCATAGTGTACTCTTAAAGTATGTTTGTTCATTGTATTATATGTAAATTATACCTCCAAAGAGTTGACTTTTTAAAACTGTTATAAGTGGGTTTAGCAAATAACAGAAATATTGGCTAAAGTCTGATAGTTTTAAATAATATATAAACATACGAGAACTGTCTAGAAAGTATCCATCCATGTAACCATTCTCGCTATATTGAAAATGGCTGGATTTTTTCTGGACAGCATATATAGCATATATAATAAATATTAGCAACCTGAATTCTGATTTATTTCCAAAATACAGACTTTTCTTCAACCTTTTACTTTCTTAATGCATGAAATGAGACATTTAGGTTCGAAATTCCGGCCATAAAAAGGAAGAAGTTAATACATTTAAGAATTAATCTTTCAAAAATTGACTTAAATTTTTTCCCCAGAAATCTTCCTGCCAAATCTGTGGAAGAAGCTTTACGTCACCGACAAGAATATGATGAGATGGTGGCTGAGGCTAAAAAACGAGGTATAAAACATAACTCCAATTGATAAATTTACTGATTTCAACAGGAAAATAGATGATGAAATTGATGGGATCTGTCTTTAAGATGGTGCTAATTTCTTATTTTTATAACTACATTTGTTCTTAAAAATGAAATGTCATACTAGGATCATAGTTTTACTGCATATACTTTTACAAAACTAGTTGGAGGAGAAAGACAGCAGACTATGAGAGGAACCTTGTAATTGTCATAAACTTTGGGCTACTATTATTTTATAAATGAAGATATTCATAAATTTATTCATGAAATTCACTTCTTACACAGTTTAGGTTTTTGATATCTTAAAATCTAATAATTTTAACACTTCAAGATAACTTCCTATATGGTATGAAAATGTGATTTGCAATTAAAATGTGCTTTTATGACTTAATGGCATCTCTAAGAGTCCCAGTTGTGTCATTTGGACAGACACGTAAATGTATATACACGTACTGTATATATATATCTTATATCTCTATTTTTGAGGTATTTCTTTCTCCAAAATTGTGACTTCTGAGTTTTAGAGGGGTATTGGGTACATGTGGGATTTTTAAATTTCAATCTAATTACTAAAGTGAAACACCATACTAGAAAGGGTTCACTATAATAGTGAATCAGAGAGACAGAGAGAAGGGGGAGGGCCCAGAACAGTCTCCATAGTTGACAGCATTAGTTTTTCATGTAGTTTCACTCCACAGGTGGGCGCAGGGCAGGAACTGGGCCGGAAGCCTTCTGCATAGACCCCGGCAAGAACTGAACTGGGGGCACACCCCAGTTCAGCATATGGGTCCACCTGGGTTGGGGCCAGGATTCGATTCTTGGGCTCCAGGGCTGCAAAGCAAGCGCTTAACCTGCTGAGCCATCCCAGCAGCTTCCTTAGTTGTTTATTTTTTACCTACTTAATTCATGACAAATTTTAGTTCATTGATTAAATATAAATAGAATATGTGATACAAGTAACCTGGTTAAAAGATTTTTTTATGGACTTGTTTTATTTTGTAAAATAGGAGTTGTTAAAAAAATAGAAGTTATTTTTAAATTATAATAATTAAATTCACTCTTTTTTTTTTTCTCTTCCTCCTTCTTCTTTTCCTCTCTCTTTCTCTTTTTTCCTTCCTCCCTATTATCAGAATATTCTTTTGAGAAAGCCTCTTTTGTAGATGTAGTTGGAAGGAGAAGGGGGTTTTGATCTAGCTTTTTTGTATTGAAATAATTTGTACTTGTTTAAAACAGAAATTAAAGAAGCACATAAAAGGAAAAAGATAATGAAAGAACGATTTAAACAGGAAGAAAATATTGCAAATGCAATGGTAATTTGGATCAATGAAATACTGCCCAATTGGGAAGTAATGTAAGTAAGCAGATTTTTTCCTGAATCCCATTCTGTCTCCAAAGATCTCTTGTTTCCAATTCTCTATTTTTATTACTTCTACCATGTAACTATGCTTTGGCTAAATTATATTGTTAACCAGTGTTTGAAAAATTCCATGCTAATTTCTGTGCCTTTGCTTTGATAAATTCCTCTCTCTTAATACCCACTTCACTTACTGACCGTCTTCTATGCTTGTCAGAATTGTACCTATCCTTTGAGTTCTATCTGAAATGCTGGTTGAATCGTGAAACTTAATTTTTTCCTCAGTTACCATATTTTTAAAATTCTGATATACCATCTGTTGTAAGCTACACTGTTGATATAATAGCAGGGTTTTGCAAGGAAAATATTAAATTTTAAGTATGTACATTCATTGTAAAATACATTTATTAAATGTTAAATATAAAAGTGATTTTTAATATGCTTCTCTAGTCAGGAGAATATGATTTTTATATATATTTCCCTTCTATAATGTCCCATTGTACTTTGAGAATAATATACTTTTTGCTTACCTTTGCCTTTTATTTTTTATAATATCTTTATATATACATTATGTTCTCTCTAGATTGAAGGGTAGGAGATGTCTTCTACAATGCCTAGTATAGGCCATGCATTGGCAATTTGTTGAATATTGGACAGGGAAGCTCGAAGTCAGAGAGGTTAAGTGATTTGCCCAAGGTTATACAATTAATGAATGGTTAAAGCAGATTTGAACTCAGATCCGATTTTGAAGCCTACACTCTTTCAGCAGACTATACTGCCTCTCAAAGTCTAGTGCCTTACCCATAGTAAATACTTGGTATTTTCTTTTTGATACTGAATTGACAACACATTTTTATGTTCCTTTTATCCTGTGTTTTTATAATTATCAATATATTTCTGATTCATTTAATTAGTGTAAATGGTAGCTATAGAAGCCAGTTCCCTTTAAATTACTGTTGTCTCTCTTTAGGATACTAGTTTTTGGTGTGTGTGTGTGTGTGTGTGTGTATGTGTGTGTGACCAACAAGCATGAACCCAAAGGAAAGAATATATCACATACTTAACTCTCTATGTTCTTAAAAAGTGTTCAGTCACTTGGCCATAGACTAGGTAAACCATCATGCAACTAGTATTTTTGGTATAAAAGTAACTTTTTCCTTTTTTTCTCCCCCTTTAATTCTAGGCGTAGTACAAGAAGAGTTCGAGAATTGTGGTGGCAGGGATTGCCCCCTAGTGTTCGTGGGAAAGTTTGGAGTCTAGCTGTAGGAAATGAACTAAATATCACTCCTGGTTTGTATTCTGTATTCAGTTATTCCCACACATACAAATAGCCATTTCCAGAGTTATAAAGCAGACTACTAGATTGGCCATTTAAAAAGTCATTACCATATATAATGTCGTTTTAAGAGCATGCTTCATTTCCAATCCCCCTCTAAAACCTGGTATGATTTAATAGGTCAGTATATTTCATATTCTCAAAATAAGATTTATGAGTTTTCCTTTAGTTTACAACCATCACAGTTTGCTTGCTATCCTAATATCTTTTTTTTTTTTTTTTTAACTGAACTGGGGCCTCACCGCATTCGGGAAGCACACCCCAGTTCAGCATATGGGTCCGCCTGGGCCGGAGCTGGGATTCGATCCTCAGTCCTCGGGGCTTCAAAGCGAGTGCTTAACCCACTGAACCATCCCGGCTTTCCCTAGCCTAATATCTTAACTATAGGTAACTGTAAAATCTTCTGTGATTCTAGGTAGCAGTGAATAAATAAGTATATATAAGGAAAAATAAAATAATCTAATTGAGCAAAGGTTTACCCTTTATTTAAAAAAGAAAAAAACATAAATTTTGGAGGAAGACTAGAAATTTCTTTTTTACATTACTACCCAAACCAATCCTTTTGGGTTTTTGTTTTGTTTTGTTTTGTTTTAAAGTTTCAAAAGCAGAAAAGTAAGAAGACTCTCAAAGAATTTTTTTAAGTTTTTTAAAACCCTGATGGATAGGAGTGAAATGTAGAGTAGTTTTGATGAAGTAAACAAAAAGTTAAAGTGGGATGAAATCAAATAGGGGGAGATGTAAAATAGTAATAAAAGTGGTAAATAGGTTTGAGCGATAATGAGAATGCTAGGGGATGGTGTCACCACAGAAAGACTTGGGGACTGTAGTATAATAATGTATTGTTACCATTACTTAAAATATTTATTTACATATTTATTGAAAAAAAGAGTCAAGCAAGTACAAAAACTGTATATTTCTTCCCTTTCTCCTACCCAAATTCCGGCTTTTGATCCTACTGTAAGTACAAGTAAGCGATTTAGTATATATTCTTCCAGATCTTTTCTCTGTGCTCATAAAAAGTATGTTTCTACATATGATAATTTTTAAGGCTTTTTTTTCTCTTTTGTTCCCCCCACACACACACACAAAAGGAGTTTATGGCATGAGATTATTTTGTGGCTTGCTTTTTTCACAATATAAATCTGTCCTGAATAACATTTCATGCCAGTACATATAAATGTAACTTACATGTACTATATAACTGCACTGTATTCCACAGTTTGGCTGTACTGTAATTTATATAATCATTTTCCTAGTGATAGCCAAATCAATGACATATGTTAAAAGAATTTCAAGGTACTATTTTTTACCTTCCAAATTAAAAGTGATTAAAATAAATAAGAATTACCCACATAAAATGTGACTGAAAATAATTCAGAAATATTTACCAAAAGCCTCAAAAAACATAACCTTTGACTTATTTATTCCATTTCTAAGTAAGAAAATAAATCAGGATTGGGTGCAAATTTTTCTTTAAAAATGTTTGTTGCGCTATATAGACAGATTACAACAAAAATCTAAATGTTTACCTTTAGTTCTAAAAGTGATGACAGCTTTTTTTATGTATGATTTTTAAAATAGATTTTCACAAATATCTTGTAGTGAACATGCAATTTTAACTGGACTTTTTAAAAAAAATTCTATAAATAGAATTTAGAGGAAAATTTAAGGGTTTTTAATTTAGCTTAGAAAAGGTTAGATTCTATATGACTTAACTGTTTTCTCTGAATGAAAACAGATTTCTTTTGCCTTTTGTGTTTGGAACAGATTAGAAAGAAGTATCTTTACATTATAGTTAGAACTTTAAGTTAGATAATTAAAATCCTGGATGTTATGGTATAATTGTTTAGAGTATTAAGAATCTGCTTTGCTTACAGATAAGGCAATGAAGTCTTGGTAGCTATTTGAAGTTTTATTTTGTTTGCAGTATTATTTTGTTGAGAACTTTAACTTCAGAATGTTAGATATCCTGATAACTTATTAAAATATTTTTTAGTTAGTATTAACATTTTGTGATACTGTACTCAAAAAGTTCTTTTTTAAGCTTGAAATTTATGACATTTGTAGTATAACTGGGTCATTTATTTTCCAAGTAATTTTAGGTTTTCTTTACTAAACAGTTATGTATTCAGCAATAGAATGGGTACTCCTCTTTTTCATTAGGAGTCAGAAGGAAGCTAAATTTCAGTAGAAGTAAACTTACTTTTGATCATCTTGTTTATTGTAAATGGTTCTAGTAGTTTGGACTCTTTACCTGTTATATTTGTTTTTAATCATGACATTTATAATTATTAGAGAATAGTAATTAAGAATAAGGGTTCTAAAGTCGGTCAAATATGGTTCAAATCTTGCTTCTGCTATATGTTAGGTTTGTGACCTTGGGCAAATTACTTAACATCTAGAAGTCTTAATTTTCTTCATCTGTAAAATGGTGGTAAGATTATTAGCTACCTCATAGGATTTTTCTAAAAGCTTTTTGTGATAATATAAAATTATAGTGAAACAAATTTGCTGAGAGTGTGTACAATAGCATCGTCAGAAAATCAGAAAGTGAAATATATATTAATCTCAAGGTATTTTCTGTTCAAGTCCAAGATAATATCTTTGTTTCCATCAAGCTCTACATTTGTAGATTCAAAGTGAAATAAGTGTGACATGCAGAGTCAAGTGAGCAATTGAACTGAGGTACATAGCTTCTTATAGATAAGCACTGTAAACCTTTCTAGAGAGGTGTCCTTTAATGTTTTGAAATGCATTACCACATTTTTACTGTTGAACTAATTTTGTGCCTTCTAAAGATGGGTTTGTTTGGTGGAACCTTTCCTTTTTTTAAGATAGAAATTTTGAATAGAATAGTGAAACTGCATTGTCTTGGAAACAGTTTTGAAATAAAAGAGTATGAACTTCAATTTGGTACCTGATAACTGCAAAATAGTTGTATATCTAAATTTAAAAATTATATACACCTCTTCTGATACCAGATCATTGATAGAGTGGGGCACAAATAATAGAAATTTTGAGTTTGATTTTTTTAAAATTTCTTTGGGGGTGGGTGGCGAATAGGGCGGGTGAATCAAATATATGGTGATGGAAAGTGAGCTGATTCTGGGTGGTGAGCACATAACGCGATGTAGACAATGTAATGTAGAATTGTACACCTAGAAACAATGTAGCTGATATCAATGTTACCCCAATAAATTTAACAATTAAAAAAAATTTCTTTCAAAATCATTAATAGTAATGAAAAGTAAACAGAAGGAAGAAGAGATCAGAATAGTAAGAGTTTCTATGAAATACATGTCAGTTATTTTATAATCTGATTCTTGGCAATATAAGAATACTTATTTATGGTACAATCATACATTGGAATACTGTGCAGTTGTAAAAAAAACTAAAGCAGATTTATTCTACTAATTTGGAACAACTTCCAACAAAATAAAGCAAGATGCAGATCAGTGTTGTAATTAATAAGCTGCTACTTTGTTTGAAAAAATGAAAATATACAAGTAAATGTATTATATATACATGTGCATGCATATAGTTCATCTTTTTTTTTTTTTTAAAATTTATTTTTATTGTTTTTTTTTACAGAGAGAGGGAGACAGACAAAGAGAGACAGAGAGAAGTGGGAGGGTCCAAAGCAGTCTCCATAGTTGACAGCATTAGTTTTCCATATAGTTTCACTCCACAGGTGGGCACGGGGCGCACAGGGCAGGAACTGGACCTGGAGCCTCCCGCATAAGCCCCGGCAAAAACTGAACTGGGGACACAACCCAGTTCAGCACCCCAGTTCAGCACCCCAGTTCAGCATATGGGTCTGCATGGGCCAGGGCCGGGATTCGATCCTCAGGCTCCGGGGCTGCAAAGCGAGCGCTTAACCCGCTGAGCCATCCCAGCTTCCCCATAGAGTTCATCTTTAGGGCTCAGGTATGCATAGTTGTATCTGAGGGAAGGAAATTTATTTTTCACTCTATACTGTTCTGTACTGTGAATTTTTTAAAAGTTATGTTTCATATATTACCTATTAAAATAAAATTTTTAGAAAGATTAATTGAAGCAGAAAATATTCTTGGTATTTTGGGCACTATATAAATGTTAGTGTTTAGGCAAAAAATACTTTTTTCTGTTCCTGTCATTGAAATTTACTGTTTTTGTATAATTTAAAATATCTGTAATGATTAGTAGAAAGTAAACACAATTAAATTTTGAGAATTAAAAAGTTTTCAGTTTTTCTGTTATTGAGGTTTTAATGAGACACTGCATGTGGAAGTATGATTGGGGACTTCAAGTAAAAAAATAGGAGTAGAGATTTTTTGCATTAGACCCTTTAACCAAATCTGTGTAAAGTTTAGGTAGCTTTGCATAGCTCAGGTAGCTCTAGATAGCAATATAATAACGGAGAAACCAGTTTCAAGAGAGAAGGAAAGCAAGTAACCAGAATTTATTGAGGGTCTATAAGGTATTAAAAGCTTTACAAATGGTCTTCTTTAATCATCAGTACCCTATGAGTAGGTATTACTTTTCTGCAGTTTATAGATAAAGTGAATTTCCAGAGTTATCAAGTGACTTTCTCCAAGTTCCACAGGTCATAAGTGCCGGAGCTGGAATTTGAGTCTATGTATGACTGGCTCCAAAAATTACATTTCTCCTATTCCACAATGATACTCCTTTAGGGGAAGCATCTCTTTCTGCCTCATACATACATTCTTATAGCTTTTTGGATGACCGCTCTGCAGTATTTTTGTTTGCCCATCTTTATATTACAGTTGTGTAATGTGTAGTTTTTGTAGAATCAAGTACTTCAGTTTACAACATTTTTCATGCCTGCTATGTAAAGGAGACCTGACCTATAATAGGATTTGTTTCTTTATTTTATTTAGGAGTAAAAATAGAAATATGTAAATATATTTTTCCTATTGTTTATGAATATTTGTTGTATTTTTCCCCCAGAACTTTATGAAATCTTCCTATCAAGAGCAAAAGAACGGTGGAAAAGCTTCAGTGAAACAAGTTCAGAGAACGATACAGAAGGTTTGTTTTTTTTTAATAAAAATTTCTGGATGAAAATCCAGTCACTCAAGATAATAGTGTGGTTTTGGGTTGGGTTTTTTTCTTTCTTTTTTTTTTTACTACATGTCAGGAATTATAGTAATTGCTTTACATGCATTATCTCCTTTAATGTTAATTACCCCTTAAGTACTATTATTATCCTGAATAATACGAGCTGAAACTAAGGCTGAAAGTGGTTACTTATAAGCAGTGAAGCCGTGATATAAATAAACTCATGTTGTTGGACTCAGAGAACAGGATTCAATCACAACAGTAAGATAAAAGGGGAAAGTATTTTAGGCCAACTCTTACGTAGATGATCTTCATACCTCACTTGTGACTTCCTATCTCCTCTCTCACTGACCTTCACTCCCTAGTATATTATTTATAATTCTTATGCCTTAATCTTTGTTCATTTAATTCACTTATAGACCCTCATCTTTCCCTCCACTCTCATCAGTTTTTACCCTAATCATTTTAGAGAAAACAGAGTTTATTGGAATTAAGTAAATATATTCAACCATCTCTTGTCCTTGAATAATGAAATGGATAGCTATTTGTCTGCCAATCACTTTTCTTTCTGTATTTATTCTACTTAATAGAAAGCAAACCCTCTTCCCTTGCCTTAAATAAAACTCTAAAAATGAACATGGCTTGGGATAGAGAAATGGTGAATATCTCATAGTGGATTTCTATGAGTATGTAAACAACTCTTAAATTTCTTGAATACTCTTTTTCTGTTTTACAAAAGTGAACAGTAGAGTGGGGAAAATTGACTAACCACGGTTAGAATACTTGATTTCAATAAGGGTTCATCTAAGTAGTTTGTGGGAAACTAATTAAAGGTTCAAAAAAGATGAAAATGTAGCTGTTTCATCATTCTTGTAAAAATCATGTTTATGATATATTGAAAGTATAAATTAAAATTATAAGAATTTACTTCTGAGATATTTTGTCATGATTAAGTGGTAAATTACTGATTTCTTATTTCTTGGGTGTTTATAATATGCAGTTGTCATTTATTAACAACTTTTTTTGGACATTATCTTTTAAAATACTACTTCCGCTCCATCTCTCCTCTTTTGGGGGGGGCTCCAATTACATGTATGTTAGCTCATTTAACAGTGTCCCCACAAGTCTTTTATACTTAAAAACATTTTTCTTCTGTGCCTCAGTTTAGATGGTTTTTATTGACCTATAATCCAGTCCCTGTAATCATCTTTTCCTATATCCAGTCTATTAAATCTGTCCAATGAATTTTTAATTTCAGATACTACATTTTGTAATTATAGAATGTTCACCTGGTTCTTTTTGCAGATTCCATTTCTTTGTGGAAATTCTTCATCTTTTCATTTCATACATTTTCTTCCATATTTTATTCTATTTTACTTAATATAAAACAGTGCTCTTGTTTGGTAATTTCAATACTGAATTACTTACAGGTCTCCTTCTATTGGCTGTTATTCCCTTTAATTAGAAGTTATATTTTCCTGCTTTTTTGCATATCGCAAAATTTTTAATTGTGAGTTGTAAATAAAAAAGAATGTATAAGCTGGAGCTGATGTTTTCACTGCAAAGGAATTATATTCTTTTGCTGGGCAGTTGGAGCACCACCTCAGTTCAGTCAGTTAAGTGAGCTAGGTCGGAGCAAAGTTGCATACAGCTTTAGATAGACTTAGTTCATCTCAAATTTCAAATTTCTCTTTTTTTTTTTTTTAATTTACTGTTTGAGAGAAGGTGAGAGAGAGAGAGAGAGCGAGCAAGAGAGAGAACGGGGGAGGGCCCAGAGCAGTCTCTATAGTTGTAACATAATTTCATTCTACATCATTAGTTGTGACATACTTTCATTCCACATAAGTGGATATGGGGCTGCGCTGGGTGGGAACAAAACTGTGGGTCCTCCCACATGGGAGGCAGGAACCTTTGCCACCATCCTGGTGGTTATCAGTAGCCGCAGTTCAGCATATGGGTTTTCACGGGCCGAGTCTGGGATTTGATCCCTGGACCTCATGGTTGCAAGGCAAGCGCTCAACCTGCTAAGCTAGCCCAGCATTCAAATTTTGTTGGTAGGAAGAACTGTCCTTTTTTATTACAGGCTCTTCCTCAATGAGACTCTCTCCCAAGGACCATGTTATTTTGAGTGATTTCAGTCTGTCTTTTCAGCCTGGCTTTCTGCAGTACATGAGCATCTTAGCAGAAGTCCCATAGGGGACAACCAGATATACACTCAGGCTTTATCTATCACACCAGTCTTATATGGCCATGAAAAACTCTTCTGCTTTCATCTAAGACACCCTCAATTCTGAGCTTGGGCTCAGACTTGGCAGATGCCCCTAGGAAGAAAAACGCAGTATCCACTCACCTAGGAAAGGGTCTTCTCTTCCTGAATTTAAATTCTCTAGACCTCTCTGTATGCACAGCTTTCTTTTGCTTTTAAAAAAAAAACCATGTAATATTTAAAGTGTATCTGCTTTTTCCTAGTTATTGTGGGAGCAATAATATACCTACTTCCTAGAAAAAAGTCCATACCTTCTACCCCCAACTTCTGTAAAAATTGGAAGTGAAAATCCTTCACCATATAACTTTCTGATAAATATATAGATGTTTTCTTTATATAAGATGCTCTAATAGAGTTTCAGCAAAACCTTTGTGGCATTTCTTTAAATTTCTTGATTATTCACCTTTTAACTTTCCTTAAGTAACATATATGCTATGTGATTATTCTGTGTTTACAAGATTGAACTGGGTATTAATTTTAATTAATCATTTTAATTTTATCTGCCTGGCAAATACAGGTATATCTGTTGCCGATCGGGAGGCCAGTCTGGAATTAATTAAATTGGACATATCCCGTACATTTCCATCTCTCTACATCTTTCAGAAGGTGGGAGTTTCTAACCAGCTTTTAACTACTTTTTTTAATCCCAAGAGAACAAATTCTCTAAATTCATAGCTATTTTTTTTTAAGGCAACATATAAAAATTGTGGAACATGATATAAAAAGACTGAAACTAGTAGAAAAAAAAATTAAAGGAATTTTTATTATTTTCTTGTACTGACTGATAGCAGTTAACGTAAGTACATAATACCTTTTGTGTAGTAGGTATTAGATGATAGGTGAATTTTTTTGTTTTACTTTTACTCTGTAAAATATTTGAATTTTAACATTTTTGCCTAGTAAATTGTTAAAATATAAAAAAGTTGGTCCCAAAACTTAAAATTTTCAGAATTATAATTGAAATAGGGGGAAAAAAAGTTGTTCTTTTTTTGTGCAGAGGCTGTTATGAAGTTGCTTGTACTTATGAGAAATGATTACATTTTTATATACTTTATACAGAGGGTGCCAAAAAATGTATATACATTTTAAGAAATGAAAAAAACTGCATTAAAATTGTAATACTCAATGCATACTGGTAACAAAAGATGAATACCAGTCATGTTTGACTTCTGCAATTATAAGAGGTGCTCAAAATGGTTACCGTCAGCGTCCAGACACTTTGGATTACAGAGAACTGCTTGAGCAACACTGATCAAAGTGTCCACTTGTATCCCTGCCCATGCCATTTCAATTCACCATGTATCTCAAACTTACCACAAATGCATGCAGTTGTTAGGCATGTTGGAGGGTCTGTTGCATACTCACACCTCCACTGTCATTGCACTTCCACAGCATTCTCAAATTTCAAATACAGTGATCCCTCGTTTTTCGCAGTTAATGGGGACCAGAGCCTTCCATGAAAGCTGAAAAACCGCAAAGTAGGATTTGCCCCTAGGCATTTTCGTGTATGCGGGTACAAGAATGTTTTAAATATGTAAACAGTATTCATACTTTACTCATTTAAGACAAAAATTACAACAGTATACGTATTTACTTAAACGTGTCAGTGCTAATTAATAAGGTTAATTACAAAACCTTATACAGTAATAAACATTAATCAACATTGCTTTCTGAGGAGGCACCCAAAGTGGCCCCT
>PVKE010016314.1:0-32180 GCA_004027555.1 Craseonycteris thonglongyai | reverse complement strand
TGCCAGCATTGAGTGAGCTCTCTGAGTGTCTTGATTAATGCAGCCCTGAATTCTATTTCACTTAGATTTGATTCCAAGTGTGCAAGGTCCTTTACTAAAGACTGCCCCTGATCTTCTGGAGGGGCTTTGGATTCTGAGGTGTGCATTGTGTTTGATGTGGTTCTTTTTGCTTTACGCATGAGTCTGTTTTCCCTCTGGGGGGTTGCCTATCAGATGGGCTTCTCTTTATTTTTTCTTTTGTGCTCAGTTGTAGGAGAAGGAGATTTTGGGAGACGGTTGTGGGAAGCAGACAGCTTCTGTGTCCTGGGGCACTTCTGGTTGCTGTCTTAGCTGTGAGATAGCAGGTTAGTAAAGGTGTGGCCAGGGGTGGGGGCATGTGAGTAGGACCTAGGGCGGGTCTGAGACACAATAGCAGATTCCTCTTTCAGCAGGGGGGCTGGTGGTTTAGTGTGGGCGGGGTGCAGGAGCTCTGGTCTTTCCTCCTCCTGGCTGCCCCTCCTTCAATCGTATCTGTAAGGCATGCCCTCAAGGCAGCACTTGGATGGGCTGGGGCTTGGCAGAGGCCCCGGTCGGCGGTGCAGTCCCGCACACAGGCAATGACACCGGGGAGACCCGGCAGGCAGCCCAGTTGTGCGCGCGGTCCGCAAAGCCCCAGGGGCCCGGTGGGCGGGACGCCAAAAGCCCAGCTGCGCGCTGGCAAGCAGGCAGCGGTGCCGCGGAGGCCCGGTGGGCGGGGCGCCGAAAGCCCTGGGCGCAGAGGCCGTAGCTCGGGCGGCAGCCGCTCTACGCTCCCGGCTCTGCTGAGACCCCCGGATTCACTCCAAGCACGTCCAATGCAGCTGTGCCCACTCCAGCCCCAGCCCTCACTCCAAGAGCCCTGTCCTCAGAAGGCGCTCCCTCACAGTCAGTCTCCTCCGTAAATCAGGGGTGCTGAGCTGCTGTGGGCCGGTGCCCTGCTCTCACCCCGCCCGCCGGGAAGTGCCGCCGCCCTGCCCCACAGTCCCTGCTCCACGTTAGGCTCTGTGATCTGATTAGGGCACTGCGTGCTGTCCCTTGAGTTTGGATGTTAAATTGTCCACAGTCTTGTGGGGCTTCCACGCTCCCTAGGTCTCGGCTTCCAGCCCGCCCTCGATCCAGCTCCACTGTGACCGTAGTCCCCCAATCCCCCTGTGTGTTTGCCAGCCCCGGGCCGCGCTCCGAGTCTCTGTCCCCGAACCGCTGCTTCCCTTTCCCTCTCCCGCTCTCCCCTTTTGTCTCTAACCTTTGTGTGTTGTTCCGTGTTGTGTGGTTCTCTTAGTTGAGGTTTCTTCTCAGGGTTTCCCCTGTGGATTCCCCTCTGTTCACAAGGCCCTTCCCAGGCCGTTATGGGCGTTCTCCTCTCATGCTGCCATCTTGGATCCCCGTTTTGGTTTTTCACCTCAGTTATCTTAAAGCAAGAATTTAAAATATAGTCTCCATTCTTTGCCCCCCAAGTGTCTGAAAATAAGTAGCTCACACTCTGCTTCTGGGTCCTTCCCACCCACTCTCTCCTAACTCTCTAGAACCTTACTTCTAGTCTCACTTCTCAGCCTACACTTTCTTACTGTTGTCTAACTCAGTGTCACCCAGTTCAGCAGCTATGAGCCACAGAGAGCTACTGAGCCTTTGAAATAGTTTATTCGAATTGAGTTGTGCTATAAGTATAAAATACATGCTAGATTTCAAAGACAGTATGGATTTGAGAATGTGAAACAAATTTTATATTGATTACATGTTTAAGGATAATATTTTTGATATATTGGATTAAATAAAAAAGTATTTTTAAACTTAACTTTACCTGTTTCTTTTTGCTGTGGTTACTAAAAAACTTGAAATCACACACAAGTCTCAGATATTGGACGATGCTGCTATAGGAAAGATCTTTCCTCAGTCATTTTCTTATCCTCCCAGCCATATTTGTGACCATTAATGGCCCCCTGCCTCCTACCTCTCGAAATTGTCTCCCTGTTTTCTTGGTTGCTGCAAAAACCTAATCCTGCCTTCTTTCTCACCTTCTCATCTTCTTTTAAAATAAAATAGCCAGAAATCGGCAGTGAGAACCCTACCACAGGCAGAACTTGCCCAGAACTGAAACACTCAAATGTTATGCTACATTACTGGTCATGTTGAATAAGGAGAGAGAAGCCGCCCAGGAAAACTGTTACAGGTAAATCTAAATCACATAAAGACAGGTAGGTAAAGGGAAGACGTGGGAGGAAACACTGAAAGTGGTTTCTCTGTTTCACACAGCTCCTCCTCCACTCTCTGCACTGGCCTCATCCATCTTGGTGACATGCTCTCCTCCCATTGCTACCTGCCAAACTGTCCACAATGTGATCGCTGCTACCGGAGCCTTTCCTTTTTCCTCCATAACACAGCATGGAAGAACTAGTTCCAACGGACAACTACTAAAGATAACATTATCTAGAACTGACCACTTTAAAGCCGTGTGTGTGTGTGTGTGTGTGTGTGTGTGTATGATTTAGTTATTGAAATTGAAAGTTCTTAGAGAGTAAGAGCCAAATCTGATCACCAAATGCCAGGTGTGAGTAATCAAGAAAGCTACGGTAGTCACAAAGGTCACATACAGAAAGGCAAAAGAAAATTGTCAGTTAATCTTTTGTGCATTATTCTCCTTCGCTATAGTCATTTTCTTCTATCCCTCCCTCTGCCTATTCAAAGACATACATGCACATATATATATGTATGTATGTATCTATCTAGATCTATTATGACTATGTAGATAGATGATAGATGATAGATAAATAGAGATTAGATAGATAGATAGAGAGAGAGAGAGAGAGAGAGATGACACATAAATATTGATCGGTATGTCAAGACCAGGACTAGAATGATATGGCTGAGGCACTTCAGGGGCAAAGGTTAAGAAGTCATCCACAGTGTACACAAAGGACCTACTCCTGACCCTACCTCTGTAGCTGTATCTGCATATCTCTATCAGCTCTACCATTTACTAGATATGCACCCTTAGGCAAAGTACTTAACCTCTCTATGTCTTCATTGGAAAAGGCATAGTATCTAAATCACAGTGTTATTGTGAAGAGTAATTAGTGCACATAAACACCGTCTAACAATATTCTCAATACAATTCACCATTATTAATAATCATTAAATGATATAAAATATGGTTTACTTAAACTAGCAAAATTTTAAGTTGAAGAGCCTGGAATTAGGTGGTCCAAAGCTGTTCTGGGTTAGAAGTAGTGTTTTCATGTAGGTATGTGTGTATACTGCTTCTGTTCGGGCAAAAGTGAAACTTAGATTATATACTCTTTGAATAGAGAAAAAAAATCTTTGCTCAAAAATAAAATTCTGGGGAAGAGCCAGGATGTCTCAGTGGGTTAAGTGCTTGCTTTGCAGCCCTGGGGACCAAGGATCGAATCCTGGCCCTGACCTGTGAGGACCCATATACTGAATTGGGAAGTGCCCCCAGTTCGGTTCTTACCGAGGTGAGACCCTGGCCCAGTTCCTGCCCTGTGCAGCCCTGCCCCCACCTGTGGAATGAAACTATGTGGAAAAACTAACGATGTGCAACGATGAAGACTGCTCTGGGCCCTCCCCTTTCTCTCTGTCTCTGTCTCTGTATCTCTCTCTCTCTCTCTGTCAAAAAACAATAAAAATAAATCTTAAAAAAATAAAATAAAATTTTTTTCTTTTGAAAATGGTAAAATCAAACTGGAAAAATATAATTAGTCCCATCTGCACTTTCTTGTGCTATTATTTATAATAGATTTCTTTTAATAGTGATCAAATATTATAGGACCTCACAAGAGCTTAAGTGCTGAACTTTAATTTTAAACCTTGTGCTTTCTCAAGAGTGTGGGAAGACTTGGGCAGAGAAATGCACTTTTAGCTGGGTGGAGGGCAGTGGGGTCCCACGGACTTTATTTTTACTATTAAAACCTGTATAGAAATAACATTATTATGACACAGTGAAACCCCCTACAATATGTCGAAACACTAAGAAAAGAAAATAAAAGGAGGAAAACTTTAAGTGGGTTTGATTTTGAAGGCCAAATATTTTTAGAAAAATGTAATAAAACCTGCTTATAACTTTTCTTAGTTTAAACATTTCCCTACATCAAATATTTATCTTTCAAAGGTCTGGTTTAGAACACACACACACACACACACACACACACACACACACACACACACACACACACACACACACACGGTGTTTCCTTTTAACATTTCTCTCTCTTGGTCCTGGGGAGGATATTACAAAGGATAGGCCCTAACATGAAAACAAACACATAAATAAACTATTATACCAGTGGAAAAAATAGCACCTCATTTCTTAAAGAACTTAGCCAAAATTGGGTTTCCCTGGGGTCTGCTTTGCCCTGTTAGACCTGTTTCAGCAGGAAATGACACATAGAAAGAACTTCAGAAGATTGCAGCACTCACTTCTGTGGATTGCTGTTGCTGGGCCCTAAAGAAAAACTGTTTAGGAAATCAGATTTCCCATAGTAGGCCCTTGTAGCCAGACTCCTAGAAGTTCTCCATAAACAATCAAAGGTGCTGCGGGCAAAGGTCCATACCTTGTCGGATAGCTCTGGTTCTTCCTACTCCAAGTCCTGCACTTCCCCAGGGCATGGATGATCACCATAGGCAGAGTTGTCTATGTAAGGCTTAAAAATAGTATATGGATGATGGGCACATAATACGATGCATGAATGATGTGATGTGGACTTGTACATCTGTAAACTGTCTAATTGTTACCAACCAATGTAAGCTCATCAAATTTAACAATAAATTAAAAAAACAAACAAACAAACAAATAGTATATGGAAATACAAATGAGTGAAAGCCAATGCATTTGAAGAGATGTGTTCACCCGGACATAACAAAGACACCCACCAATTAATACTGGCTCATTTTAGACAATAAACCAAAAGAACGCCTGGCACTTGGGCGTAGGGTGTTACAGCAGCAGTGGTAACAAATCCAGGAAATATATATTAGTAATTAATGTCTACCTCTTTCCCAAACACATACCGGTACTCAACTCACCTTTTCATGTAAGCTATGTCCTGGGTAATCAGCAGATGGCGCTGTTCCCTGAGGCGCGGAACTTGTCAGTGTAGCCTGTGTCTTGATACTGGATTGTACTTCAGAAGACTTGTGGGTAGCTTGTCAGGGGCTATAAGTCCCCTTCCCCCAAAGGCTGGAAACCCCAGATTTATTTGCCATTAAGAATTCATCACCAGGCAGTTTGTTAACGAAAAGATGAGGTGTCCTGATAAATTTATGCTATGGAAAGCTTATCAGTTATCTGTGTTGAAACTGACTTTCTCTTTTGACCTATGCTTTCAATATGGTTTCCAAATATACAGTTTGCTTTTCAGCCTGTCTGTTCTTCCATACAGCCCGGTGCTACTACCAGTGAGAAGGCAAACCACACTCGATCTCCAGGGGAGGTCTGAGATGAACAGACGTCTGCAGTAACGCACGTGTGGAGGATGACTTTTGATTCAGTGCTGACACTTTTTACTAATGGAAGAAAAGAGTCCTGAGAGTGTTTAACCACTTATTCCAGAATAGGAGGCAGGATATGATCCAACTTCCCATCAGAAACGCTTGGGAGAGTATTTTAAAGTGACAGATTTTTAAGCCTTACCTCAAATCGGCTACATCCAAAACTCTGGGGATATGACTCTTTTTAAATCTCCTCCAGTCCATTCTGATGCAGCTGGGCCATTATTTAACAATAAAAACTTCTAAACACTATAGCCAGTTACAACAATATAATGAAAAATCTTGTAATACTTAAAAAAAAAAACTTTCAGAAAGCATGAGTAATTATAATAGCTTTAGAGACTCAAAGGACAGTATTACCTCTTGAAAACTTGCTTTATAAGTATGAATGTTCATGATGGAAATCCATGTATCTAAAACCCAAGGAAATCATTCACCTTTATGAGAGAATCTGTGAATAAAAAGCTATGGTGTTGAATTATTCTTTCCTATGATGTTATTGAGCTTTCTATCAATATTTGTTGATCATTGACTACAAGAGAGGCATTCTAATTGTGAGACTAAGTCCCTATCCTTAAGGAACATGCCTAGTACAGATTGGACACTGGAAACTAACATTATAAACAAGAAACTATGCTGTAACTATATGTGACTGAATGTAAAGGAGAAACATAGTAAAGGGACTGTGAGAGACATTAATTTTTTTAAAGTTATTCATTTTAACATGACCCCACTTCGGTTACCTCAACAGAAGTGAAATAATTTTAACAAAAAATTATGAGTGGGATGCCACGCTAAAAAAAAAAAAAAAATGGCAGTTACTTTGAATGAGCACCTTTCTTGGGAAGATCCATCAGAAATAGCTCCTGCGCCATCTTGGTGGTTAACCAGCTGAGCCACAGTTCAGAGTACGGGGATGCAGGGGTCAGAGCCAGGAATTGAACCCTGAACCCTGTGGTTGTGAGGCAAGTGCTCAATCACTGAGCTACCCGGCATCCCCCTGCCCACCTTTTTTAAAAAGAGTGTGCCAAAGCTCAGATGCCCTTCTGATTTTGTGAGGACCTGAGAACCTGCTTGGTGGTCCTCCTGCAGATCAGGAGAGGAAGCACAGTGGTAGCCATTCTAAACCCATGAATGACTTACCACAACGGTTCTTGCACAGGTACTGTCCCTGACACTGCTCTGAGTTGGAATATATTCCATTTCTTCTATTTTGTACCAGGGTCTTGCTTTGATGTGTTTTGTATCCTTTATTCTTTGTGGATTGCATCTCTCTCTCTCTCTCTCTCTCTCTCTCTCTCTCTCTCTCTCTCTCTCTCCTTTTTTTCTTTTTACAAATAAGTCCAGGGTGTTACTCCAAATTTCTTGGAAGATTTGTTCTTTTTGATTATGAAATGCTTAAGACTACATTTTATTTTGGGTTTCCCCTCCACACAATCAATAGAACAGAGCTATACAAGGACATCAAACTCTAGCTGGTAAAGTTGTTTTGCATGGAGTTATAATATAGGTTAAATTTTTTGAAACGAATACATATGTACAGGAATTAAACAATTTGGTAAACTCATGGGAGATGGTGGGAACCAGGTCTCATGGAAGTGGGAAGTTACATTTAAACAAGGAAAAGGAAATCCATGTGCTACTGGATTACATTTGGTTTGCCATTTTATTTTTTGGAAAAAAAATTTTTTTTCAGTTTTTATCTTCTTGTTTTATTGTTTGTTCCAGGGACAACATCAATAGCAATAGGGATCCTAAACATTATTTTGATCACTCATAAGCCTGCTCAGTAAAACCAGAAAAAGGGAAATTGTTACACAAGTTATAAGGAAAATACTCCTGGAGTTTCACTGACATGAGAGTAAGTGGAAATAATGTAAATGAAACAGGTGTTAACACTGAGGTCGGTACTTGTACGCTTCTCATTTCTAGACAATCTGGAACTCTGTTACAAACCCTTCATATACCACTGCTGACTTTCTTTGACGTGTATGAATTCATATGCGCATAAAAATATTTATATATGTGTGTGTGTATACATGCGTTAATACACACACACATACACACATATTTTTGTTTTGTTTTGTCATTTTTGTTTTGAATAGTCACACATCAGAAGCAACAAGCAACAGACGTATCCAGCACCCAGATGTTAGTATTTAATGCTACTCTCCAATAGGAACTAGGAGCTCCTTGGAGAAATGGCTGATTATATGGAAGGGGTAGGAGATTTTCACTATGAGCCTGGAGTATCTTGTAGTGATGGAAAAGAGTGCCTAATTAAATAACCAAACACAGACCAAAGGTGGGGGATGCAGAAAAGGCACAGGCATGATCTGAAAGAGCCCTCAATGGCCAATGCTGTAACAATTAGAGCAAAACAAAACAATGTACTAAATTATACTTCAATATATAGAATATATACCCATGAGTCCATACAGATCAAAATCAATCAATAAATGGAATAGAACAAACATAGTACGAAGGAATAGATCTTAGTACAAAGGAATTCCAAATACCTGTTGCAGATAATCTGCCGTCAATAATTTATTTATGCCAATAATAATGTTGTTTTATGTATAAATAAAGGGCATCAAACAAATTATATAAGCATAATGATCATATGGTGCATGACTGAATGTTTAAATATCTTGACATTATGAATACTGTCTTTCTTTAAGAAATATATATAAATAAATATATATATGTATAAAGAAATAGTATTCATAATGTCAAGATATTTAAACAGTCATGCACTATATGATCATTATATATATATATATTTATTTATTTATTTTAAAACTGTTCATATTTACATAAACTAGACTATAATATAGTATGCAGTTATATAATATATACTGTATATTATGATATAGATATATTCTACATATACTATATACAATAATGTGTATATATATATACTGTATACTATAAAATACACATATATATAACTGTATGTATATGTATACACACACATATACGAGGGCTGTCAGGAAAGTATACAGCCAGGTGATATGAAAAATAGAGGCTTTTATGGTTGGTATTTTCTGGACCTTGCATATAGTTACTACATCCCCTACATTTCTACATTTTTAAATACTGAAAACAGTAGATCTAATGCATTTCCACTGAATGGAATTGAGTATCTTTGGAAAAATTAATTTTAGTGAAACAAGAACTAAAGAAATGTAAAGACTTAAAATCTACTGGAAATTAACTCTAAAACACAGCAGATATTATACAAAGGACTCTAAAAAGTTGAGAAAGGGGAATTTAAGATTGTGAAAGTAAAAGAACAATATGTGGCAAGAGGAAAAAATAGTACAAAAGGAGACTGGCAACTGATGAATAAATAAGTAAAATGTGGTAAACTCATGCAACGAAATACTGTTTTGCTATAAAAAGGAATGAAGTAATCATGCCTGTTACAACATGAATGGAACTTAAAAAACATTATGTTAAGTGAAAGATGACCACATATTTAATGATTCCATTTATATGAAGTGTCCACAGTAGGAAAATCTATAGAGACAGAAGTAGATACCGTAGCTACATAGGTCTCCTATAGATGGAGTTGGGGTAGGGTAAATTGTGCAGGGGGTAACTGCTAAAGGGTCTGTGACTTCTTCTGGAAATGACAAACATGTTCTAAAATAAATTGTGGTGAGGGTTACACAATTCTGTGAACATATTAAAAACCATTAAAGCATGTACTCTAAATGGGTGAATTATACTGTATGTGAATTAGGTATCATATAATTTACAAGCTAAAAATAAAGGAGATCTGCAAGATAGTTTGGATCCTTTCGTGAATGTTCCAGCAAAAACTTCTTACTTCCGAGACTGAGTAGAAGGAGTGGCATGTGTAGATGTAAATTTTAGAAAAATCAATTTAGCAGTAGCAGATCATCTGAAATAGAGGCAGGGTAATGGGACACTATTACTATATGGAAGTTCAATGGAAACAGGACTGTGATGGTTGTCGCAGAAAAGTGAGAGTGAAATAATGGTATGAAGAAGTAAAACTGACAAGAGTGTGGGGTAAAGAGAGGAAGTGGGAGAGAGAGAGAAGGGAGAGTGGGAGGAAGGAAAGGAGGAAGAGAGGGAGAGAGGGAGGGAGACTGATTTAGAGTCAAGTTTGAGTGCTGGATGGTGGTTTTATAGTTTGAGATCGATGGTACAGGGGAGGAGTGGGGTGGGAAAATTTAGCAAATTGATAGATTCAGCTTTGGACAAATTATGTTTGGTGGATATACCCATGTCTAGATGTCCAAGTGGCTATTGAATCTTGTTTCATACAGGTGAAGGAAGATAAAATATCATTAAAGACGATGTAGAAAAACTAAGAGATTGAAGACTCTCAGGGAGTTCCTCTATTTCTGGTTGATGGGAATGTGACCAAAGAACATAGTGTCAAGGGAGGTTTTAAAAGGGAGGAAAATAAAGGGAAATTATTTATTATGAAAGCCAAAGGAAGTGAGATTCAAGAAAGAAAGGGAGGACATCAGCACCATCAAAGAACAATGTCCTGGGGAAGCCAGGATGGCTCAGCTGGTTAAGCGCTCGCTTTGCAGCCCTGGGGACCAAGGGTTGAACCCTGGCCTCTGTCCATGTGGACCCACATGCTGAACTGGGGTGTGCTTCCCATGCAGGAGGCCCCCAGCCCAGTTCCCGCCCTGCATGGCCCCTGCCCATCTGTGTGGAACAAAACCATGTTGAAAACTGATGAAGTTCAACTATGGAGACTACTCTGGGCCCTCCCACTTCTTTCTGTCTCTCTCTGTCTCTGTCTCTCAAGAGCAAACTCAATAGCTTTCAGTAGATAAACTCCAAAGAGTAATAGTAAAGAGAATGAAGTGTGAACGTTGCTTGTCCCTTGAGGAACATACCGGTATGTTTTATATAGAAGCACATAGAAAACAAAGCCAAGGGAACATAGCACTATAGCATTAGAAAGACTATTTGGGACCAGTGGAAATCAAGGGTAGGGTCTCAAAGCTTTTTAATTTATCTCTGTCTCTCCTCATTTTGCTACCATGGATTTTCTTCATACCTAAATTTTGTCCAAATCCCCTTTGTACCAATTTACACGGTCTTCTCTATTGGATTTTAGAAGGAAAGTCATTTTCATAATTAAAATTGTTTCTTTCATCAGGGAAGCCAGGATGGTTCATTGGGTTGAGTGCTCTCTTTGCAGCCCTGGGGTCCGGAGATCAAATCCTGATCCCAGCCCATGTGGACCCGTATGCTGAACTGGTCCCCAGTTCGGTTCTCGCTGGGGTGAGCTTCCCATGTGGGAGGCCTCCAGTTTGGCCCCCAGCTTGAGGGTCTATGCCTCCTATGAGGGAGTCCCCCTCCTGATTCCTGCCATGTGTAGCCCCTGCCCACCTGTGTGGAATGAAACCATGTTGAAAAATAATGGCGTACAGCTATGGAGACTGCTCTGGGCCCCCTCCCTTCTCTCTGTTTCTCTCTGTCTCTGTCTCTCTATCAAAAAAAAAAAAAACCAAACTATTTAAAAAGTCTTTAAAAATTGTTCCTTTTATTATACTAAAATAACTAAATTTAAGCTGCAGAGTATTCAATTATTCTTCCAAAGGATTTTAGTGAGCAGCTGCAATAGGGTAACTACAGTACTAGCTCCCGGGGTCCTAATGAGCAAAAGCTCTTGTATGTTCTTCATCATGTAACTAGTAATCTGATACTGATTATAAGCATTAATCAAATTTCATAAAAATAGATGTAAAATTACTGTAGTAAGTGCCACTTCTAATATTCTAGATTATGGAGAATATTTTTTCTTTGTTCTCCCCTATTCAATGTTTCAAGACTTTATTTCTTTGTTTTTTTATAGCTATCAGAGAATGTTGTTATACCTCATTCTCATCTCTTTCAGGTATAACTCAGCTATTTTGTATGTTTTATTCAACATTACAGAACTATGAATAATTAAAGCCTTGCCTCAAGGAAAGTCATATACCTTACAGAATTTTATCACCTTATCTTGTCACATGTTTTTAAATATTAAGGAAACATCTATGTGACCTGTATGAGGCCTTTTAGAGATATATAAAACAGCAAAAATGTGATATATAGAGGGAAGGAATTTATGTTCTCTTGGCATTGCCATTTTCCTGGAATGTTCCTTGGAAATACAACATTATTAAAATGCACATTGCTAGGAAGCTGGGATGGCTCAGCGGGTTAAGCACTTGCTTTGCAGCCCCAGAGTCCGAGGATCAAATCCCGGCCCCGGCCCAGGCGGATCCATATGCTGAGCTGGGGTGTGCTCCCAGTTCAGTTCTTGTGGGGGCCTATGTGGGAGGCTCCCAGCCCAGTTCCTGCCCTGTGCAGCCCCACACCCACCTGTGGAATGAAACTATATGGAAAACTAATGCTGTCAACTATGGAAACTGTTCTGGGCTCTCCCCCTTCTCTCTCTTTCTCTCTCTCTCTCTCTCTCTCTCTGTCAAAAAACAATAAATATAAACTTTTAAAATGCACATTGCTTACAGAAAGTATTAAAATAATACATCTAGATCTTTAAGGAACAGGTTTTTGTTGTTGTTGTTGTCGTTTTTGACAGAGATAGAGACAGAAACAGAGAGAGACAGAGAGAAGGGGGAGGGCTCAGAGCAGTCTCCACAGTTGTACATCATCAGCTTTCGACATAGTTTCACTTCATACAGGTGTGCAGGGGGCCACACAGGTTAGAAATTGGGTGGGGGCCTCCCACATGGGAGGCATGTCCCCACAAACTGGGGGCTGAACTGGGGGCCTCCCACATGGAAAGCTCGCCCCAGTGAGAACTGAACTGGGTCCCACATCCCAGTTCAGCATATGGGTCTGCACAGGCTGGGGCAGGGTTTTAATTCTCAGACCCCAGGGCTGCAAAGCGAGCACTCAAACGCTGAGCCATCCCGGCATCCCCAAGGAACAGGTTTTATTTGAAAAGTTAAATCAGAACTCTAAAGAAAGAAACAAAATTCTTTAGCCTCTCTTTTTTTACGAAATGTTTCGATAGGCATTTCTAACTGTTGCTAATCTGGGAGCTGCTGATCACAAACTGAATGAATTGAGGACATGATTAAAACCAAGGTCACAACAGAAAGTGAGTTGCAGAGGTTGGACTAGTCTTGAAGAAATCCTATAGGTGCTTCTATTCAACTCAGGAGAGATGAGTCTAAATTCCCAGGACAAAGTTTAGTTGCCAAGAGCCATGCTCACATATGTGAACTTGTCAGCAAAGCCCAGGAAAAATATGTGTATAGCTGGCATCAGTCGCATCTTGATAAAAGGTTATAATTATTCATATACCAAAAAAAAAACCAAACTCCAAAGAACCCTGTTTCATATAAAGTACAATCCAAACTAGCAGCTTAGCATCCAATTACAATCATCCTTTGGCCTCAATGACTTTTCCAAAATTATCTTTTAAAACTTCTCCAGTTCATGCACCCAATATTGCCTACTGGTTATGTGCTATGTTAAGTCCTACTTTTTCTTGTCATGGTACCTTTTTTGTGGTTGTTACCTATATTTGGAATGCCTTCCATCCATGCCAAAACCTTACATATTTTTAATTCTGTTTTTACAAAGGCTTCCAAAGCAAGAAAGTTAAGCCAAATAACCCCCTGTTTTCCTCAAACTCTCATAGCCCTTAATCTTTCTAAAAATGATTTTGGTGTGTGTCTTAAGTTCCTCTCCTGAATCTTACTATTCTCAAGGGTTCGATGGGTTCTTAACCTAATTCAGAAAGACCCAGAGCACTATTTCCATGTGTCATGAAAGACAGGTCATTGGTCTTTCTGAACTAGTAGAGACTTGACAGATGCAAACACCACAAACTGTAAGAGCTACACAGTGTGCTCAGGGTCACACAGCTGTGAGAGAAGGGCCTCGCATCCAAGTCCCTGACTTCTCCCTGGTGTCTTTTGCCTTCCACCAGCTGCCTCAAGTTGACCCACAGGTTTTGACACATCCCATGAGTGTTTTTCTACTTTCAACCAATCAGTTGGTGGAAAACACAAATGCATGCACTTTTCCCGTTTCACATAATGATGTTTTCTGCCCTCTAGGATCTCAGTCCATTGAACACAACATCACTGCTATGTTTTCCTTGGATGCCCACATGAAATTTAGCTGAACTCCTCCTCACCCCTTGAATCTTGGACCCTGGGTTGCAAGTCACTTGGGTTTCCCAGTTGCCTCACAAGTACTTTCTGGTTTCAACCCGGTTGGAAATATTGAGACAAAAGTCTCTCTCAGAGTGTAGTGTTTGATCACTTTTACTTTTTTGAGCTGGAGGGAAGCAAAGCCTCTAAAAACAAATAAACAACAGTTAATCAAGCTTTTGATCCTCCTCAAAAGTTTGAACTCCGTTCCAGTTAGAGGCAAAAATTTAGGTCAGCTCTCATTTTATTTATTTGTTTCAAATTTTTCAAGGGAGCTCTTCACCTAGGGCGCCCCAGGGCACAAACACAGTAACACACACACACAAGCACACATAATCACCACACACAATTACCATGTTATTTTAAAATTCATCCACCTCTCCATAGAAGCACTATTTCCAAACAGCTAAGAATAACAATAACAACAAAGCAACTCCAAAACCAACAGCATTTTATCAGCTCCTCTTTCACTGGAGCTTGCCCACCCTCCTTGATTTTTGTGGTATGATTTGAGTGGTGATGCTAAAAGTGTCCCCGACCCTCAAATGTCCTCCAAATAATCTCACCATCTTATTGGAAGCCCCCACCATTTGAAAAGTGTGTCTTTGAATGGGAACATTAAAAATCCTTAATGTCCTAGGAGTGGCATCATTCAACCACTGACATCTCATTGTGAATTAGTGTATAGGAGATTAATGAGTGAGTCATTCTTAAGACCTGGAGGAACTCCCCACAAATGTAGACCCTTGCTCACTACCCCTCAAACCCTTCCTTCTATAACCTTGTATGCTCCACATTTACTCACTGCTGTTTGCTTATCAGGAGTGCCAACCCCTACAACTCCCTGGAATTTGTTTAATGCTTTAAGGCTTAACTCAGAGTTCACTTGTTCCCTACGTACCAGGATGGAATGCCTAATATTCCATATGCCAGTTTATTACAGTGCATTGCTTGTTTACCTTGTACAGGCGTGAGTGTGGGGTAGTGTACCCTGTATCCTACCGCCGGGTTAACAAGGAATTCTGTGAGTTCCACAAGGACAAAGGCTGTGCCATATGCATGTTTACATCCATAGTGCATGTAGTTAATGGCCAATAAGAGATACCGAATGGAGGACCCTGTTTCTCATGACTATTCCACTTTGGACACAATTAAGGCAGAATGGGGTGGTATTAGAAGCTGTTTCTGGATGTTCCACTGGAACAACCAAGAGGAAATAATTAGTAAGAGGCTGAAGGTCAATACATAGATATACCCTGAGCCACATTTGGAAATAAGTGAGCGAAATCAAAGGCTCTAGAAGTAGGTGAGTATGTGTTGAGACTATAGGAAGACGAGTAAGCAATGAAGGACAAAAAAGTAACTTTTCTTCCACAAATAAGATAAAAAGAGAACAAACTATGAAGAAGCAGATAAGTGAGTGGGTGGAAAAGGTCAAAAAGTTAATGATAGACTATATCAGGTTTCTCATAAAAAAGATTGCGAGGTTATATGATTAGAATACATTATGAGGTAAGTTTAGAAACCAAGAGCGGAAAAAGTACGATTTCTGGAATAGCTTCCAAAGGCAAGGGAAAGGGAGCTGTACATGGAGAAACAAATTATTGGCACAGAGTGCTGAGGGCTCTGCTTGGCTGGACACATACGCATTTGTAGCAGCACCACAGAGCTGTATGAAAGGGTAACAAGGTAACATTTGCCATGGTAATTCATTTGCCCTGCTCCAATCCTATTTTGTCTGTATAAGAAGTATGGGAATACTAAATGCACTGACTTTTTTTTCCCTCACCAAACAGAATTACAACTGTTTGAAATAAATTATCTAAATAAATTGTATATTTGGGAGGCCTTAAAAGATCTATGGATCCCCTCTCCACCCCCTCCTCAATAGTAAGGTAGGAGAGAATATGAGGCAGCATAAAGACATAAAAAATTTGAAATGGGCAAACTTGTACCATGGTGTCTGTGAGTGGAGATCCAGTTAGCAAGTGGTTGTAATGCATATTCCTACAGGAGAGTGTGCTGGCATAGTGCTGTATAGACTTGTATGGCCACATTATTTAAGGACTGGAAGAGATTCAGTAGGTCCTCAAGCCAGTAGGACTCAACCAAGGCTGCATATTAGAATCTCATAAGAATATTTAAGAGAAAAATAGTATGCTGAAGCCTCAACCTCAGAGGTTTTGATTGACTTAATCTATGAGGGTACCTGGGCAAAAATACTTTCTGAATGCTTTCAAGGTTATTCTAATGTGCAATCAGGGTTGGAAACCTATCCCAATTCCTTCTGAGTCTGTGTAAAAAGAAAGCTTAAGTACACAAATATCAATAATTTGGCCCTTAGGACGTAGTGGCCGAGGAAGGAAAGAAACCTAAACCCCTTCGTTCAGCACAGAGATTTAGACAAGACGACAGACAACCATGGACCTCTAGAAATGTGACTGCACTCCACCTCGGAAGTTCGATTTTCAAAATCAAATGGTAAAACAACAGTAAGATACACATCTATTGGAATGACTAAAATCCAAAACACGGACAACACCAAACTCTGGTGAAATTGTGCAGTGATGAAAATTCCCAACTCTTTGCTCGTGGAAATGGTACAGTCACATCCGAAGACAGTTTGGCAGTTTCTTATAAACCAAACATACCCTTATATTCCTGGGTATTTGTCCAATTGTGCTGTACACTATGTCCACACAAAAATCTCCATACGCATGCTTATAGCGGCTTTATTTATAATTGCCAAAACTTGGAAGCAACCAAAATATACTTCAGTAGGTGACAGAGAAATAAACTGTGGCACATCCAGACCGTGGGATAGTATTCAGCACTAAAAAGAAATGAGCTATCAAGCCATGGAAAGATATGGAAGAAACATCAATGCATAATAATGAGTGAAAGAAGTCAATCTGAAAAAGGCTACATACTACATCATTCCAATTCTATGACATTCTGGAAAAGGTGAAACAATGAGACAGTAACAATTATTAGTGGTTTCCAGGGGTTGGGAGCAGGAGTAGAGAGGAATGGACAGGCAGTATATAGAGAATTTTTAAGGAAGTGAAACTATTCTGGGTGAGACTGTAATAATACATACATGTTATACTTTTGTTCAAACCCACAGAATGCACACCACCAAGAGTGGACCCTCATGTAAACTATGGCTTTGGGTGACTATGGCACATCAGTGTAGGTTCATTGATTGGAACAAATGTACCACTTTTGTTAGGGATGTGGATAGTGGGGAAAGCTGTGTGTGTGTGTGTGTGTGTGTGTGTGTGTGTGTGTGGCAAGGTACATGAGATATATGGAAACTTTCTCTACCTTTCACTCAGATTTGCTGTGAACATTCCACTGATCTAAAGAATAAGGTCTATTTTTAAAAACCATAAGGCAATTAAAAGTTCTAGTCCCGAAGGGAACAGCCTCCTGGGGTTCTCAAAGGTGCTCATCTTGTCCCCTCTGGTCACCCTTCCTCCTGGAGTGTGTTACTGCTTCCTCTATGGATGAGTCTCCTTGTCCCAGACTAAGTGTGGGAAATTCCACACGCGGTTAAGAAGGAGAATGGGATGAACTTTTTCTCCAGTCATCAAGGAAAGAAGTGGCTGTGGAGTGGTTGATAAGAACTGAACCACACAGACAGTACTCTTTAACATTAAAACATGCCAGAGGGGAAGCTGGGATGGCTCAGTGGGTTAAGTGCTCACTTTGCAGTGCTGGGGACCCGGGATCAAATCCCAGCCCCGGCCCGTGCGGACCCATATGCTGGGCTGGGGAGTGCCCCCAGTTCAGTGCTCTCTCTGTCTCTGTCTGTCTGTCTGTCTCTCTCTCTGTCAAAAACAATAAATAAATAAATTAATTAATTAATTAATTAAAACATGCCAGAAATGACCATTAGGATCCATGGTAATGACTGCCACAGCTAAGCCCATCACACTTTCGCTTATTGCCAAATGAGGAAGAGGGGAGGAGACAAGAAGACAGAACAGGAACTCTAGAGCAGGAAACAAGTGTGTTCTGAACAAGAAATGCTTTCCATGACAAACTGTTGCCTGAAGCCAAGCCACCACTTACATAGACTACTATGGGGACAGCCCAGTTGCTGTCACATAGGGGTCATACTCTCCAACCACACCCATGTGCAAATTTTAATAATGCAGCCACAGAAAACGGCCAGAAATCGGCTGAGTTGTGGTTTTTTCTCATATATGGCAATAGGTGTTTACAAATAAATAGGCACATTACTTCAAAGCACTGATTTTCAAAAACATCTCTAATCCAGGGGAATGCCAGCATAGCTCAGTGGTTGAGCACTTGTCTTGCAATTATGAGGTCTGAGTTTCAATTCCCAGTTCCGGCTCGTGCAAACCCATGTGTTGAACTGTGGTGAAACTGGTAACCGCCAGGATGGTTGGTGGCAAAGGTTCTCATCTCCCATACGGGAGTCCCTGGTTCAGCTCCTACCCCATGTGTCCCTGCACCCACCTGTGAGGAATGAAACCATGTTACAACTAATGATGTACAACTATGGAGACTGCTCTGGGCCCTCCCCCTTCTCTCTGTCTCTTTCCCTTCTTTCTTCCTTTCTGCCTTTCTCTCTCCCTTCTCTCAAACAATAAAATTAAATTAAAAAATAATCTAACACTGGAAATTGAAGCAGAGGATTATTAAGTAAGACAACTCAAAGACAGTGATGATCTAACCAATTTCAAATAAGCCTCCTTCAACTGTGGTTGTTATAGAGGCAGTCAGAGACAGATTTGTCAGGAAGCTGATGAAAGGGAAGTTTGGGGCCATTCCCTTACACAAAACCTTACAAGGCTCAGCAATGTTCTCACAAAGTCATATGTGCTTTTTCTTTTCTTTCTTAACTTTCAAAAATAATATATTTCATCCAAATTGGTTATAACGACTATTTGTTTCCACTCCAATGTCTCCTTCATCACACTGCTGGTCACGCTGGGTGGTATTGGCATGCCACAGGGAGTTGAGCGTTGGGGTTAAGTGGAAGTTGAGTTGGAGGAGACGTTTACTTTGGGGATAGTGAGATAAATGCATGTCTTTGCAGCTCCTTTCAAGTTTTGTTCATGTGTGCCTGGATTGCTGCTATAAAAATAACTTTGCAGAACATTGGTTATGGCCCCAAGCTTTAGGAACAGAGGCCATGTCCTGATATGAATCTGTCCTACAGCTCCCAGCATGAACCATACGTGGATAGTGGAAGAGAGTATAGATAGTGGATGAGAAATAAGGTTTGATATGTATGCAGTCACATGCTGGCCTGTGGAAGAGTCTCCCAATATCCAGTTGTGTAGAATTGTAAGTAGCTTAAATATAAGAAAAAATACTTTAGAGATGCATCTTATAGATAAATTTTAAAAAGATGATCCTATTTCCTCTATATTTTGTGATGCTAGAGGCATTTATCAGCTTTTTTTTCTTTAACTGAGTAAATTTTATTATTTTCTGACTTTAAACAGATTCGCTTTAATTCCAATCTTTCATTTGATTTTGATTTTTTTATACTTCTGGAGAAGATTTTCTTTTATGTTTCCATTGCATAATATTTGACATTCAAAAATATGTGACCTGTACATTATGGAAAAGAGAATAAGGGTTTTATGTGTTTGCCTAAAACAATGCGACATGCATGTTATAAGCATTGCATGTAGGGTCACAGCACTTGGCTTGGGTCTTGTCTCTGCTTCCTTAATTTTTTGTGTCTGGAAAATTCAATGAGTGTACATTACATTTTTTTCATTCTGTAAGTTTTAGTTTTTCCTTCTATAGTGTACTCAGCCTTCCCTACACCATGGGAGATGTTTTTATGGTCAAGTGAGGTGAAAAATATAAAAGTATAAGCTTTGGGGGCAGAATAGAATTTTTTTTTTTTAACTGTGTGCCTTTTTTACTTTAACCTTTTGGAAAGGGGTCTTTTCCAAAATAGACATTCTGCTCCAAGAGGCAGTCACAGTAGCAAGAGAAAATTTGGGGACCTAATAGGTAAGCTAATCTTCAGATCTTGAAAGACCTACTTTTACTTCCTTGTAGGATTATGAAGACAATAATGGTCCAGAAGGTAGATTTAGGAACCATGATGCCTATGGTCATAACCTCACTGTATTCCACCAGATGGAGCCAGAGATTGAAAAGAAGTCTGTAACAGGAAGAGAAAGGAAGACCACTACCCATCTCAGGATAGTTCTATTTGGACTCACAAGCAACTGGAGAGTTTAGCCTGAGTTAGTTTTTATCAAACAGACTGTTTGCTTTCTGATTATAGATGATATTTGCACATCTTTCCAGAAACTGCAGAGCAGAAATAAAGGACTGCATTATGAGGATAGTAAATTGGGAAAGCACTTTATAAATAATAATGTAGTCTACAAATGTAAGTTACTATTATTCGTGGCAAT
This sequence comes from Craseonycteris thonglongyai, assembly GCA_004027555.1. Classification (NCBI taxonomy): domain Eukaryota; kingdom Metazoa; phylum Chordata; class Mammalia; order Chiroptera; family Craseonycteridae; genus Craseonycteris; species Craseonycteris thonglongyai. The sequence continues at coordinate 12,067 of PVKE010016314.1, read as the reverse complement.
ATTTTGAGAGATTTTCTTTAGTAGCACTATATCTGAACAGTGAGCTTAGAAATAATTCCACCACCGCTTATTGGGTGTAAATTAACAGGACATGAAGATTCATAAAGTAAAGATATTAACACTTATTTTTACAAAACTGACATTCCATGCGGGCTTACCAAATACTTCTATAAAACCCAAACAATTCGGGTCTGTTGAATGGTTTGGCCTCACCTTAGCATCTCATCTGTAGACAGATAGACTATCAGTCAAGTGTAATTTTTTTTTTTAAGATTTATATTTTATTTTTGTTTTGACAGAGCGAGAGACAGAGAGAGAATCGGGAAGGCCCAGAGCGGTCTCCATAGTCACACGTCATCAGTTTTCTACATAGGTTCATTCCACAGGTGGCTGCGGGGTTGTGCAGGACAGGAACCAGCCAGGGGCCTCCTGCGTGAGGGCACACCCCAGTTCAGCACATGAGTCTGCGGGGGCTGGGGCTGGGTCCAATCCTTGGACCCTGGGGCTGCAAATGAGTGCTCAACCTGCTGAGCCCTCTCCCAATCAAGTGTAATTTAGAAGGACTTAAAAGGATGCACATTTTGCCACCAAAAAAGAGCATTTCTGGAAAAAAAAAATCCAGCTTATTTTTTTCTACAATTATATCTTTCAGGAACTCGAGCGCTTCCTCAATATGTGTCCACGCTCTCTCTGAATTTCCCTCTTGATACATAGCAGGGCTATGTGTGGTGCTCCTGCTGGGACACTCTAGGATGACCAGAATTGTATCTGTAATATGAAGCTATTCTTTAATGTGTTTTAAAGCAAGTCCACAATGTCTCATAAGGAGTCTAGTTCTTTACTCTCTCTCACTACTTCCTCTACCCTCAGCCCCAAAAAGACGTCCGGAAGATAGTTGCTAGTGAACAAACTTCTCATCTTACTGAATTTCTAAAAAGGTTGTGTTCATATATAAACTGTCATAGAAACTATTTTCATTATTATTTTGCTCTCACTACTTTTATTCTGTTATTCTGATTTCAGAATCAGAAAAGTTACCACCTGTTCTGTTTGTGAGTGGTGTGTGTGTGTGTGTTGTGATATAGTTACTGTACACAGTAGCCAAGTGAGAATTGTGACATGGGAAATGAGACTAGAAACAAGTTCTAGAGGAAGAGGCTCCCAAAGCATGATTCACACCTCGATAGAGATGACCAGTAAATGACCCTTCGTGACTCTGGAGGCTTCTAGAGTAGTATGGTAACATAATCACCTCAAAATCAAACAGAGCAAAATCACCATGTGATTCTTTTTTGACATAAAATATGGAGCAAATAATTTCAGTGTTTCTTATCAAAGCTCCTTTTCTATGTCCAATGAATAGACAAATCCCTCAAATGATTACACAATTGCCCTGGGACCTGTGAGTAGTTTAATTCAGTTAGATTTACAATGTGAAAATTATAAAGAAGTCAAATCTAGGGGATGCCGGGGTAGCTCAGCAAATGAGTGTTTGCCCCGCAATCACAAGGTCTGGGGTTCGATTCCTGGCCCCGGCCCATGCAAACCCCATACACTGAGCTGGAGTGCAACTGGTAACCACCAGGATGGTTCAGCAACGAAGGTTCTTGTCACCCATGCAGGAGGCCCCCGGCTCAGTTCCCTCCCTGCACAGCCCCACAGCCACCTGTGTGGAATGAAACCATGTCACAACTAATGCTGTACAACTGTGGAGACTGCTCTGGGCCCTCCCTCTTCTTCTCTCTCTCTCTCTCTCTCTCTCTCTCTCTCTCTCTCTCTCTCTCTCTTTCTGTCAAACAATAAAATAAATCTTAAAAAAAAAAAGAAAAAAGAAGTCAAATCTAATTATGGGAAGAAGCAAACAAGAGCACTTTCTGAGCTAAGCTTCGCCAAGGGTTTGGGAAAATCAGCTGAGCCAGTCATTTGATTTGAAAACTCCCTTTCTTAAAGCTCACTTTGAATGTTTCATACTTATTCTTACAGACTGTTGGTCAAAGAACTCTCCCTCTCACCTCTGTCCCTTGACTTTCTTTGCTTTTTAAAGATTTATTTTATTGTTTTGAGAGAAGGAGAGAGAGAGAGAAAGAGAGGGGAGGACCCAGAGCAGTCAATCTGCTGAGCTATCCCAGCATTCCTTGTCCCTTGACTTTCTTGGTAAGAATTTCAGCATCCTAAAGAAAATGCTATGTAAAGTGCAATTATGCTTATGATCCTGTTACTTGGCAATTGTTTATCAGTTCGGAGATAGTAACTAATAAAAAAAGAGAGATTTTTTAAAAGTAGCACGAACCTGCAGAACGCCTATACTGCTCCTTCTTGCTTTCTCTTGAGCAACGCAAGTCACTTCAGCAAAAGGACGGGCAGAGCACTTTCTCTAGACAACCCAAATCATCAGTCTTGTGCTGAGGCCTTGGCATTTTATTTTTAAAATTTTGATTATTTTAGAGAAGATGAGAGAAGTGGGGAGGGCCCAGAGCAGTCTCCATAGTTGTACATCATTAGTTGTGACATGGCCTCATTCCACACGAGTGGATGTTGGGCCGCGTGGGGTGTGAACTGAACCCAGAGAACCTTCGCCGTTGAGCCAGTTAGGCTGTTACCCGGTTGTGCTGCGGTTCAGCAGACGGGTTTGCATGGACCAGGGCTGGGAATAGAATCCCAGACCTGGCGATTGTGAGCTGAGTGCTCAACCACTGAGCTATCCTGGCGTCCCCAAACCTTGACATTTCGGATAACGTGATTCAGGGCTTTCATACTCGAAAAGTTCACCTGGTTTCCCCTCCCCGCCCCCCATCTTCCATGTACTGTATTTCCTTTAGCCCCAGTCCCATTACATAAATTTCTAAAATCTGAGATTTAGGGCAAAATATATCTCACTATAGGTAGTTAGAAGATCAACACAGAGAAAAGTAAAATATAGGCACTTCTAATCTATTCTAGGTGATATGACAAACATTTTTTAAAAAGTGAACAAGTTACTCTCATTCTTCTAAGAGCAGAGAATGCTCCCCATTTTTTCACCTGCCCACACCGTGAGAGGGCATTTCTCTCCTCTTTTCAGGATGCACCTCTTTACCACGATTCTACCCTGAAAGCTGCCAATGCTCCTGTTCATGTTGAAAGGGCTTCCTCATTTGTAACCTGTCAATGTAGCAATTGCTGAGATGCTTATAGAAGCGAAAAATGGGACAGGAATCCTTACCAAGCACCATCTTCTTGTGTATCCCATGGGAAATAATTTGTCATAAGTTAAAACAGGCTGGAAATGGGTTTATGGTCTAAATTTGTGTTTGCTCTCTTTTTCAACTACCCACATCTAAATCTCTCTGACTATGTATGTATATAATTTGTATCTATATCTGCATGTATACATCTGTGCACATATGTGTATCTTATATACATATCAAATACATATATAACATATATATACATTAATATATATACATAAATATACATATATATATGTACATATATATATATATATATGTATGTGTATATATATTCCTTACAAAAATGATTTTTATTCTTCCCAGAAATTTTCTCTGGATTTTTCTTATGATTTTCTGATCCAGAATTAAGTAAATAAATTGTATCACACAAGGCAATCTGTTCAAGGACTTACTACCTTAAGTAAGCAAACTTCATTTTTAAAAACCCGCAAAAACAAAGTCCCTCCTTCAGGTTCCTTTGAAACATGTTTATTCTTGGGAACTCATTCACTCTTCAAACCTTCTTACCTTTAAAGGGCTTCCAAGCTCCCGGAACCCCGGAAGGAATTCCTGTGCCTGCAGCTATACCACCCTGAGAGCGTTCTTGAAATTTTACAATTGTCAGGTGGGAGTTGGGGGACAGGGCGCTTCCCTGGAAGCTGGAAGGAGCCCTGCAGCACACCTGCAGTAGAGAGGAGTTGAGGAGGGAGTAGAGTGCCAATGACTCAGGCCTGGATCAGGCTTTTAAGCTCAGGATCTGAAGGCTGTTGCTCACTTAAAAAAAAAAAAAATCATAAAATAAAACAAAAAAGCCTTTGGCATAGTGTCCTTGAGGGGAGGCATGTTCATGCTCTTGTCTGGCTTGATCTGATTCTTAGAACATTCGAATTTGCTGCCTTGATTTTACTTTTAGGTTGAGCTGAACAAGAACCCTCCTCCTCACTTTCAGTCCCAGACGGTTTCTTAGACATCAGTTTTTGTGCTCCACACCAGAAACAAATGCCTCATTCACGATGGTTCCCTTGCTGCCTTGCAAACGGGAGTGTGCGCCATGGTTGGTATAGTGGATCAAATTTATGATGGTTGGTGTAATGGGTCACATTCATGAATACTTGGTGTCGAATTCTTTGCCCTGTGTGGGTAGACATATGTGGAAACGGTAAGCCGTTTCCTTGAGAATCTTAGCAGTGTGTGGCTTTTCATGAAAAACCTGGTCATCCTGATTTTAACGCATTTGCTATATAAGATGACTTGACTCACTTTGCAGGACAAAATCCACTTTTTAGTTCATTGAAGAGTCTACTTTCCATGGAGACCAATAGTATTCTGATGACAGCAGGCCTTGCCAATTTTAGAGACATGGCACCAGGAATGTCCCAATCTCTTTTTAGACCATGATGAAGGATGTCTTGTCACGTGGAGGGTACGTAAGAGCAAACCCTCAGGATTTTCTCCCTGCACCTCCTCATCTACAGGAGAGTGATCATCGGCCCTGCCTCAGATCTCCTGCAAACCACGTCAACAATAGACAGGAATTACAGTGATACAGACTATGCATCTGCAATCAAAGACTCTGATGTGCCAGAAATGCCAATTTAAAAACATTTCTTTCAAATCAATTAAATTTTACTTTGGAACTTTATCTGGTTCAGCTGATGATAAATGTATCTTAGCCAGTAAAGGGGAGCCCTTCCTCTCACTTAGTGTTACCCAAGAACCCAGGGGGCTTCAGTGCTATCTGGAAAATAGAGGCCGGATATGTTTTTGTCTGTCCATCATAATCAGTAATGAAATCTACCTTGCTAGGTTCCCCAGATAAAATGCAGGGCATCCAGCTAATTTTGAATTTCAGATGAACAGTAAGTAACTTTTAGCATCAATATGTCACAAATATTGCATACTGACACTATAAAGCAATTCAAACTTTATCTGAAATTAAAATTTAATTGAGTGTCCTATATTTTTATTTTCTAAATCTTACAACCCTCGTTCAAGCCTGCAAATCCCTTGATAACCGTTGACTCCATACTTTGAAAGCTGTTCTGTCCCAAACTCAGATTTTCCAAATTCTAAGAGATAGGACACACACTTTGGGTTCTAGCTCTGTGGGTATAACACAGAGCAATTATTTTGTTGTTGTTTGTTTGGTTGTTTGTTTGTTTGTTTGTTTGTTTTTGCCTTAACTTCTTTACTGGTCACCTCATATCCATGACACTTGCCTGGGAGTCTTCAAAGATTCGGGAAAACACAAGCTTAGAACCCAGGTGATCTAAAAATAAATTTTTTATTTTATTTTATTTATTTTTTAATATTATTATATTTTATTGATAAATTTAATGGGGTGACATTTTTTGGTAACAATTAGATAGTTTCCCGATGTACAAGTCCACATCACATCACCCATGCATCACATTATGTGCCCAGCTCCCAGAATCAGCTCCCCCTCCAACCCCATATATCTGGTGCCCACTCCCTAATTTTACTTTTAACTCTGGCATAGAAACCTCCCCTGGGGCAAAGGAGTATTTGAGAACTGGAGGAGAGGAAAGGAAAAATAAAAGGGATGGTAATACAAATTAACATCTTGGTAAATAGCAACTGTTAAAAAGATGTCTTCCTAGTAAATATGGACATTTTTCCTTTTTGCTTTCTCTCTAGATTTACAAAGCACATATCATAACTGGGTGAAAATGACCACACTCTTGGATAAACTACTATGGAGCCACTATACTTTCCAGCTTAACTGGGTGGTTCTAAGGATTTGTCCATGGGTTGAAACTCATAGGGAGGTTGGACTTGCCTGGTCCATAGTACGTCTTTCCATTTGTGTAGCCTAGTTTTCTCTCAATTGACTGAGAAAAGGTGATTTGATCTAAATAATGAAACTAGAACCTTGCAATGAAATAATGGGTGGTGGTCTGTCGTGCTCAAGAAGAATATTTACAGAGGGAGTTGGGAAATCTGGGTTGGACAAGTTGGTGAGCCTCTAGTCATATGATCTAGTAGTTATCTAAACCTAAGTAACTTCACCAAGCTTAAAGGGACTTACTGGAGTGTTTTAAGATCATGGGATCATGGTAATTATTAAGCACTCTAATTATTCACACTCGGTAGTGAGTGGTGTTTCCCTATAGAGAAACCACAAATGACCTTCACAAGGGTGAGAAATAATACGCAGCGATTTGAGCACTCAGAAGACCCTCCGCTGTCTGTCTTAAATAGTAGGGTCTCGTTCATGCCTTGCTCTCAGTGCATTTCCATTCTTGAAGGAGAAAGCAGGAAGAAAGTACAAAGCCTTACTGTTTATTGTCTTAGTCGCTGCCAAAATACTTTGCCTAAGAAATCTTTCTTCCTCACAAAAAGTCTGATATGCAGCTGTTTCTAAAGCAGGAACCTGGTCTCCTTTCTTCTGATGACTGGAAAAAGTACAAGATCACAGGGAAGGACTGCGGTGGGGGAGGGATTTCCAGCATCTTGAAACTGCTAGTTAGAAATCTCAGATTAAGCAAATGCTGGCTTTTTTTCCCAGTGCCCACCCCCTACCTCTTTCACTTTTTTTTTTTTTTTTCTGAATAGCTATTAACTCTACATTTCATCAGAGAAACAGGATATCCCGGGACCAGTGGAAATACATACAAGGCTCGTGTAGGTATTTTAAGATGTTGGAATCTAAGGAAACTCTGTGTTTTTTAATTAGAATGAATTCAGGTGCTTTGACAAGTCTTGAAAGAATAACATATGAGGCCTTCCAGGTTTACCCTGCAGTCAAACTCAGTGTTTCCAGCCTTTGAAGCTGCTGATTTACACACATCTGTGATGGGCTCAGCTGGACCCACCACTTACAGACAACTTTACAGTCACCAGCCCCAGGTCCACTGTATTTAAAGGGCTCGACAGAGCAGCACTGTTCATCCCCGCCTGCGCATTAGAATCACTCAGGGAGCTTTCCTCAAATCCCCAAACCTAGGCTGCATCTCAAGCCAATTAATTCACCATCTCTTGAGGGTGGCACCCAGACACCATTGTTTTTAAAGTTTGCAGATGTGAGATTGGGAAGGAGAATACATGCATTCTAAAGCATCCATGAATTAAGATTCATAAGAGGCAGATCTCCAAATGCATTCTGAATACCTAACCAGGATGAGGCCTGTGGGGGCTTAAGGGAGTGACTCAGATGAGGGGAAATGATCCCCAACCTTGGGGATCTAGGAACAAATAAAATTTCCAAGGGAGGCTGCCTTTAAGCTTCTAAAAAAAGAAAAGGAACATGCTTTCTTTGAGTGTTGGGCAAAGAGTGTTTGAAAGTCTAAATTATAATCCTCATCCTATCATTGGCCAAACTATAAATCCCTTAAAATTTTACTTTCTCACCTGATTACTAAGAGGGTGAGATTTTTTATCATGGCTGCACATTACAATCATTTAGGGTGTTTTGTAAAGTCTACACACTCAGGCTGCCTTCCTGACCAACCAAATCAGTATGTCTGGGGCAGGAACTCAGGCATTGACATTTTTAAATATTCCTCATGTATGGTTGCCATATACATTGGAGGGCGGGCGCTAAGATAATTGTGATTTATTTATTGATTTATTTATTTATTTATTTATTTTTGAGAGAGAGAGAGAGAGAGAGAGAGAGAGAGAGAGAGAGAGAGACAGAGAGAGAAAAAAGGGGAGAGGGCCAGAGTAGTCTCTATAGTTGTACATCATTAGGTGTGACATGGTTTCATTCCACACAGGTGGATGTGGGGTTGCGTGACGTGGGAACAAACCAGGGTTTCCTGCATGGGAGGCGAGAACTTTTGCTGCTGAGCCATCCCAGCAGTTACTGGTTGTGCTACAGTTCAGCATAGGGGTTTGCACGGACCAGGGTAGGGATTTGATCCAGGGATCTCGTGATTCTGAGGCAAGCGTTTACCCAGTGAGCTATCCTGGCATCCTGGTAATTGTGAATTTCAAATAAATAAGGAGTCCTGTTTTTTAGAACAAGTGTGTCCTGAATATTTGTGTGGGACACACTTCTATTAAACATTGTTACTTATCTGAAATTCATATTTAACTATATCTCCACCTGCCAAATCTGGTCACCCTACAGATATGATGACAATGTGCAGCAGAATTGCTGGTACCATTGTTATTCACAGCGTGGTCCCCAGGACACTGCATCAGCTTCACCTTGGAGCTTGTTACAAATGAAATACTGGGGGCCCACCCCACACCTACTGAATCAGAAGTTTTATTTTCACAAAATCCTCAAGCATGTGTGTGCACATTAGAGCCTGAAAAGCATTGGCCTAAATGATCTACCACAAGGTTTCCAAGAATCTTCTAACCACCCCCGCCAAAATCAGCAAATTCAGAGGCTGCTGCACAAATCAAAATGTGTCCCCAAGTTCTTGGAAGCTTTAGGAGTGTTGCGTTACATTTCTGCCAAGGAAACGGGAGGCTTCTATTTTTTACCCCAACTCTAAGCTGAAATGCCCTTACTCTTTTGTTGAGAGCCATGGGTTTAAGTTCGTCTTAGACCTCTGCTCAATGTGTGGCCTGCCCATTCTTGCTTTTCTCTCCATGGAGGCAGGGCCAGGGTTCTGATCCAAATTTTGCTCTGTCAGGAGAACCCAGAGCTGGCCTGACTTCATTGGCCTGCCAGCAACCCAAAAATGGTGACTCAGGTCTGACCTGTCTTTGCAAACATAGTCCTGCCTGCAGGTCAGGGCCTCCTTATCTGAGCTCACCAACTGGGCCTTTATTGACATGGAGGACCTCCGGTCCTTCACACAGATATGCAGGCCTATCTGTCTATCTATCTATCTATCTATCTATCTATCTATCTATCTATCTATCTATCTATCTATCTATCTATCTATCTATCATCTATCTATATCTATCATCTATCTGTTTATCTATCATCATCATCTTTTATCTTTCTATCAATTATCCATCCATCTATCATCATCATCTTTTATCTTTCTATCAATTATCTATCTATTAATCATCTATGAATCATGTATCTCTATTGTTGTTGATGCTATTAAAATAAATGGCTTTTAACTCTTCTAAATTTAAAAATGCAACATTTTAGAATCTCTAAAAGATGCCTTACACCCAAAAATCATTACACTCTAAGCCATAACTTATCAAACACCATTGGCTACCCACTCTAATTGCAAGGCAAATCCAATTATAAAAGTAAACACTAAGCTTTTTTGCAGTGTTCACACTATTCAAAACAAGGGCATTTGTCTGAAAACGTGTGACTCCAACATCAATTTTGTTTTTCTCAAATACGCCCATCTCTTGTTCCAATTTCAAGGGTTTTAATAAAAGCCTAAGTATCACGCTCACTAATATGAAACTAAGTCTTTATTCTTCTCTATCATTTACAATCAACTCATTACAGCATTGTTTTGCCAGAAAGATGTTTGCTGTACAACAGAATACCTTCCTTCCCCCTACAAATCTGTTAGATTAAGGGTAATGAAGTCTTCAATCTAAAAAGCAGCTCAATGATTTGAAAGTTAGTCCCCTAGAAATTCAAAAACATTCCAAATAAATGAAGATATTCTTCAGGACTCAGAATCTTATATCTGCAAGCGTCCTTAAAGGTCGTTCATTTTATAGTTTAAAAAAATCACACGTGTGAGACGACTAAGGGTCTGAGGTACATCCAGATCCTCTGTCTCCAGTCACTTTGCCTAGGAAGGCTCCATCAATGCACTCAATGGCTAAATGCAATTTCTACTTCACTTATTTCTCCAAATCAGAACAATATTCCTACCATTCTTGAGATGGCAGCTAACATTAGGCTAAGGAGCTTCACAATTAAAATATACAATACTAGTTAGTGCTATTTTCAGCCAGCAATTCTCTCCATGTAATTGGGACCAAGTTGATGACCTAACTTACATTAATTTTCCCTTTCAATTTAGTATAGTTGACAGTGAACTCAGTTCTTCCCTCCAGATCAGTCATTTGGCTGTGGAGTTCTTGACGGATGTTAACTGGCACCTACTTGCCCTCCTAGCTCATTGAGGTGACAGAAGGACCTCTTTGTCCCATGGGAATTGAAGCCATTCAAGCTAACACCCACACAGGGTGGGACTGATTCTCCCTGGACATAAATCTGCCAGACTGTCATCAGCTGGATCATCTCCCTACAAGGGCAAAGCAGTATACACAAGCTGAATCATGGATTACTTCACAGCTTATAGCTAATAAAATAACAGACTCTCAAAGGTCAATACAATTATTTTTCTAAGCTCAAGACAATTTGTTAAAAAGTGGGAAAAAATTAACTATAGAAAGAAACTCCTATATAGTCAATAATTGTGTCAAGGTACTTACTAACAAAGTAGGCATTAGTTTAATATTGGAATGATATTCCAAGAAAAACATATTTTATAATGTAAATTGTACATTTAGAAAACACATAGTAATACTGATTACTATGTAGATATTTGTTATAAAAAATTGCTACACCTGGAACTTATGTAATTTTTACCAAACAATGTCACCCCAATAATTTTAACAATTAAAAAAAATAAAATTAAAAATATATGCTAGATAGTATCAAATGGCCATCTATAGTTTCATTTTGTTATGTTTTGATAGTTTCTTAAAACAAAAACTGAGACATTCTCAAGTATCATCCAAATTCTTCACTTATAAATTACTTCTTGGGCTTTTATCCCCTTGCTTCCTTCCTTCGTTTATTTGTTTGTCTTCCATGAGAACATTGTCGCTAGTTCAGATAGCAGGAAGAGTGTCCAGAATGGAGGTCAGAATATATAAATCAAACTGGATAAGGACTACTGGAGGGTAGGAAACTCAATATTGTGTCCATGGGAAGACCAGAGAAACCAGACATGAATTGAAAACAGGAACTATAGCTGTCATGCCTACGCACCTTTGATGTTGAAGAACATGCTTTGAGAAAAGTATGCAAGACCCTAAACTTTTCTCCTATAAAATACAATTACGCATAACTTTCTCTGTTCAGTCTTGCCCCTCAATTTGCATGTGATGCATTCCAATGAGTTTCAATTAGAAGTCATCTCTTGAAAGGCTGAGGACTGTTGCAGTTACTAATGCTGAATAAAAAATTCCCCCCAAACTTTTCAACTTAAAACAGGCTCAGGATTTTGTGGTTTGCATATTTGACAAGGGTTCTGCTAGGCAGTTCTACGTGAGGGTCTCACATGGGGCAGCAGGGGATGTCACTCGGGGCTGCAGTTATCTGCAGACTCAACTGGCGAGATGTTCCAGAAGGCTCTCTCACTGGCTTGGAGTGAGTTGTGACTGTTAGCTGACACTCAGATGGGGACACTAATCCAAGTGCCTACTACATGTGGCCTCTCAGCATGGCAGTGTCAGGATAGTCGGTGTTCTTATGTGGTCTCCAAAAGCAAGTATCGCCGCTTTCATGAACCAGCCTTGGAAGTCACACTGTGTTATTACTTCTGCCATATTCTATGAGTTAGCAGGAAGTCACAGGTTCAAGGGGAAGAGGATTAGACTTCGTTTGTTAATTGGGGGATGGTGAGATTCTGTAAGAACATTTGGTACTGGAGATATTATTGTAGTTATTTTTGAAAAATAATATCAGAACACATGCTCATGTGATTGACTGAACTAGAATGGATTCAAATGAAGATGATAGTGTCAGGGACCAACTCGGACCAATCTGGCTAAAAACAAAAATAACTCCATTTTGAGAATCGACTCCATCCTGAGAGATAGCCTTGCGGTCTGGCCTGAAGTTAAAGATAACTTGTTACTCAATAGTATCTCCCACGCATAGCCCACCCCTCCCTTGCTTGGACTGCCCGCTAGAGCCCGCGAATCCTCCACCGATCCTG
>PVKE010016313.1:9764-32311 GCA_004027555.1 Craseonycteris thonglongyai | reverse complement strand
TACAAACATCTTTAAAGATTAAGGTTTTCAGGTTTTGTGGGTAGATGCCCAGTAGAGGGATGGCTGGGTCATATGGTAATTCCATTCGTAATTTTTTGAGGAATCTCCATACAGCCTTCCATAGTGGTTGTACCAGTTTACATTCCCACCAGCAGTGTATGAGGGTTCCTTTTTGTCCACAGCCTCTCCAGCACTTGTTGTCCCTTGTCTTATTGATTATAGCCATTCTAACAGGTGTGAGATGGTATCTCATTGCGGTTTTTATTTGCATCTCCCTAATTGCTAGTGAAGTGGAGCATATTTTCATATATCTGTTGGCCATATGTATGTCTTCACGAGAGAAGTGTCTGTTAAGGTCATTTGCCCATTTTTTAATTGGATTGCTTGTTTTTTTTTTGTTGTTCAGTTGTATGAGTTCTTTGTATATTTTTGATATTAGCCCCTTATCAGAGGCATTGTTTGCAAATATTATCTCCCGTTTCTAAGCCTGGAAAAGAATGAGGTGCCCCTCACCCCCATGTAGAAATTAAAATAACGCTGGTCCTAAACCACAAAGTAAGGGTAAGGAAGTCCTACAATGGTCTGAGTCATTTTTCCATTATGACTGTACAATGATTTTTCAAAATGAATCATTTCTCCAAAACTTGTCATTTGGGGTGTGCCCGCTTTGCTGATGCCAAGGAAGAAAAGTGGCCTGGCCGCTCCAGCCCTAGGTTGGCGCTCACACCTCCTACTGAGTCCAGTGTGAACTGGGAACAGGACCCTAGAGATGCAGGGCTTCCGATGTGGGGCCCTGCAGGCCTGACACCATCACTTAGAGGCATGTACATGAGGCCACCATTTAGTGACTCTGAGACTCCGCTTTCCTACCTCAGTAAGTGGCTTGCAGTATCTATATTGTGGGTGCGTCATGAGGGGACATGAGATTAGGTGTTCAAAGGTCCTAGCACGGGCTCTGGCACGTGGTGGGTCCTCAGCAAGTACCAGGTGGGTCCTTAGCTGTGTGCGGCTCCAGCAGAAGTGGGCCTTGTGAGATGGAGAGAGTCCCTGCACTGTCTGAGTGAGGGAGGGGTAAGGTGGCCGGGGCCGGGCCTGGGAGCAGGGGCAGGCTTCCCACACTGGACCTGGCCGTGTGGCTCAGCCTTCCTTCTTGGCCAAAGATGGACCCTCAGGCCTTGCACTTGACGCCTCCTCTAGCCACACTGAGCAGTTTGGTCAAGAACTGTGTACATTGGGCTTATTGTTATTGGAATGACACTGAAATAGCTTGGGAACCATGGCCTCTGGGGTAGGGCTGAGAACTGTGTGTCACTCACTTGTTTAGGGAAGCTTTCTTCTCTCTCCCTTCCCCTTCCTTTCTTCCTTCCTCTCTCTCTCCCTCTCTCCCTCTTTCTAACATTTGTTTTTATTGCTTTTGACAGAGACAGAGACAGAGAGAGAGAGGAGGGGGAGGGCCCAGAGCAGTCTCCATAGTTGCACTTCATCAGTTTTTCTGCAGAGTTTCGTTCCACAGGTGGGTGCGGGGCTGCACAGGGCAGAAACGGGGCAGGGGTTTTGCCCTGGTGAGAACTAAACTGGAGGAACTCCCCAGTTCAGCATATGGGTCTGCATGGGCCAGGGCCGGGATTCGATCCTCGGTCCCTGGGGCTGCAAGACGAGTGAGCGCTCAACCCACTGAGCCATCGCGGCTTCCCGGGAAGCTTTTATCCGAGGGAAACTCAGACTCTGCGAGCTGCTCTCTAGGTGGGCCACTCCAAGGAACATGCCCTCAACCCGCCCCTCCCCAACTGTCCTGAGGGACGGCCAGCACGAGCCGCAGGCCTCCATCTGCACTTCCCCTCCTCTGACAGCCCAGGTGCCTTCACACCCTCTCAGTTGGAGGACACCCCCAGGCTGCCAGACCCAATCTGTGGGCACCACCCCGAAGGGGAAGTGCCTGCAAATTTATGTCCCCCAAGGACTGGCAATGTGAAGGTGCCAGTACTGCAGCTCTTGTGCACCTGACTGGACACGTCTGAGGTGTCCCCCAAGCTCTGCCTAGGACTGGGCCAAAGTCACCCTATGTATAGCTTGGCTCGAAACCACACTCGTGCTCGCCTTCTTTGTCTCTGCTTCCCTGTCCCACGTCTCTAGTCCTCTGCTGTTTTCTCTGCGGACAGCAGCTTCGTGATGGGAGTCACTTTCACAGCAGTCTTCACGCAGTCTGCCTCAGGGGACAGAGCCCAGGCTGGGCTGGCGGGAGGTATCTGGGAGCTGTGTGTGCACGCTGCTGGCCCGTCCGTAGAGCGGGAGTCCGGGCCTCTCACTGTTGCCCTCTCTCAGCCCTGGACAGAGGGGCTGACTGAGCTGTCTGCTGGCATTCAGTGGACACTGCACAAACACCCACAGGGCCAAGGCTGAACTGTTAGAACACTTCCTTCCTCAGCAGAGCACTTCTGTGAGCGTGTGGGCCATGCCCCGTGGCAGCGAGCAGGGTGCACCGCATCTGCAGGGCAGGCACGCGGGCTCTGCTTTTCAGCCGCCCTCTCAGGTCCACGGCTTCCTGCCCAGACACCCACTGTGGGAAGAGAAGAAAAATAAACTGTGTTCTAGGTGCTCAGCAGCCAGGCGACATGGCTGAGTGGCGGTAATGAATAGGGAGAGTGGGGAGTCAAGTGGCAGGTCACCCCGGGAACAGGAAGGGAAGTGCAGGGACAAGCACGGTCACTGCTTTCAGGGTGTGTGCTGCCGGCTGGCGCTGGTGGCAGGCTTACCATCACAGGCCAGTCACTGGACCAAAGGGAAGGGGGTTTGTTGGCCAGGGGGAGGCAGAACGTGGAGAAGCTAGAGGCTGCATGCTAAAGACACTTTAATCAAACCGGAGACCTTGACGTTCTTGAAATGTCTCCAGCAGTTCCCAGAGAGGGGCTCGCAGGATGGAGGGTGAGGTGCGGGGAGGTCGACTCGGTAAAATATAGGACATCCAGTTACATTTGAAGCGCAGAAAAACAACAAAACATTTGTTAGTAGTTTGTCCCCAATATTGCATAGGACATACTTATACTAAAACATTATTTGTTGTTTATCTGAAACTCAGATTTAATCGGTGTCCTGTACTAATTAACTAGCTAGTGCATGTTTTCTGCTAAATCTGGCAGTTCTGGGTGGGAGGCGAAATGGCTGAAGAAACAAGGACGCTGACTGTGGGGACGGGTGTATTGGCTTCCGATTTCAGAAGGGCTAAGTCCTAGGAGACAGAACCAGAAGTACGAACACTGCATTGTGACGTAGCAGCTATAGGCCCTGTTTCAGAAGAGAGCTCAGGGCAGAAAGAAGACACTGTGCCAGTCGAGGGGCTGTCCCTGCCACCGATGCCCACAAGTCCTGCCTCTTAGCCTTGTCCTCCCCATGGTGTTTTCTCCATGCCCCCCCTGACCCCACGGGCCCTGAAGTCCCCAGCTCCCTGGCGTGCATCCCCACTCCTGTCACGTTTCTCTAGCGGTGAATTCAGCGTGACTGCCTGCGCTTCCAGCCCGTGCCTGTGAGGATGCGGAGCCTGAGTGTCTTCCTGGTTCTTCCGCCTGCATCCATGGGAGCAGAGAGCTGAGGCAGAGCCCCAAGACCATGGCCACTGGGCTCGTCACGCTGCCCAGACATGGCTCTTGCTCCATCTAGCCAGGCGTCTGTGCTCAGCAGCCCGGGCCCCCTGCCTGGAGGGGAGCTGCTGCTTCGCAGCCACTGGCTGAGGCCTTGCACCTCGGCCCTGAGCCTCTGCCAGCTTCAGGCTCGTGGAGAAGGTGAAGCCTCAACGTCACCGTCCCAGCCCAGGCCTTCCCACAGGGCCCTGGCAGCCACGCGGGCACGGCCCATGCCTGCTCCAGTCGGCGCTGGCTGACGGCTCCCGGCCAGCAGGGCAGGGCTTCGTTCTCTTTGTGGTCATCTGCAGTCTAGGCAGGTCCCGGCTACAGGGCACTTACGGGCCATCCTCTCCAACCCCTCCCCACGATGCATGTGGGGAAACTGAGGCCCTGGAAGAGGAAGGCATTCTAGCAAGGCCAGTCTAAGACTCCATGGCCGGGCAGGGGTCATGGCCTCAGCTGAGTGGCCTGCCACCCATGACCCCTAAGCCTTAGAGTCAAGTCCCATGCTGTGAGAGGCACCCCCATGAACACTCAGGCCCCACAAGCACCCGGCAGAGACGTCCCAGCTGCTACTGCTTCCTCCCTAGGCTGACCAGATGCACCGTTTTACACAAGACAGAAAACAGCAGTACTGTCCTGTTTCAACAGTACGTTTGCTAGGCCTGCTCTCACTGGGCTAAATACAAGGTGTCAGTAGGCTGACAAGCCATGCCATTTGAACAGGACAGTACCATTGTTTTCTGTCCCATTTAACATGGAACCTGGTCCACCTGCCATGAGCCTATGTACACGAGACAATGGAGGCTCACAGAACTGCACATACTTGCCTGAAGCCGGTGAGGGGCAGGGCTAGCATTTCACCTGAGGTCCCCTCCTGCAAGTCTGCTTCTCTCCCACCCCTCCTGTTTGTGTGCACATCCAAGGCTCTGCTGCCAGTTTCCCCCAAGGACTCCCAGGCTTGTCCCCCGGAAGCCCTACTTTCTGTACTGCGCTCTGACACCCCTCTAGCCCTGCACCTCACCGCCGGCCCACCCTCCACCCCCAGCTCCTGGCATCTGCACAGCTCGTGCGAGTTGGCAAAGCTTTTCCCAGTCCATTAGGTCACAATGATGTCCCCAGCTGAGACTCCAGACCCAGAGGGGAGTGCCTGCACCTCCCCATCAATTACCCTTAGAGGCCAGAAGGACCAGCTGTGTGCAAAGGGTTCCTGGCAAAACGTCAGATTGTTCCACGCAAACAGACACAGGCCAGGAGCCAGCTCCACTGCGGCTGTGAGGAGTTCCCAGCCCCTCGCTGCAGTTCTGCACCCCTCTCTCCTTGCCAGCATTCTCCCACTCAGCACCTGCACTGAATGCACTGCTCTTAGCGCCCCATGGAGCTGCAGCCTGGGAGCCCAGATGATTTCCCTCATCCCTCCCAGCCCCAGATGGTCAGTAGGCTAGGTGTGCGGTGCCTTGTCTTTCTGTCCCCACAGGTGCCTCACAGCCGCGCGGACATGTAGCTAGGCCTGCTCCAAAAGGGCCCTGGCTGCAAGGCAGGATTTAGCTTCTCTTCAGTCTTTATTAAACTTTCTCCAGATCTCCAGAGACCCACATGCACAGAGTGAAGTTGATTTTCATAAACTCTGGCTTTATTATTTTTTAAAAAGATTTATTTTATTGTTTGAGAGAAGGTGTGTGTGTGTGTGTGTGTGTGTGTGAAAGTGAGAGAGAGAGAGAGAGAGAGAGAGAGAGAGAGAGAGAAAGGGCCCAGAGCAGTCGTGGTTGTATGTCATGAGCTGTGATACAGTTTCATCCCACACAGGTGGATATGGGGTGGGAACTGAACTGGGGGTCTCCTGCATAGGAAGCAAGAACCTTTGCCACCATCCCAGTGGTCACCAGTCACCCTGCAGTTCGGCACACGGGTTTGCACGGGCTGGGGCCGGGATTCGATCCCTGGACCTCATGGCTGCAAGGCAAGCGCTCAACCTGCTGAGCTATCCTGGCATCCCAATCCTGGCTTTGCTTTTGAGCTGTGTGCTTGGCAGGGCTGCCATGCACAGCTGCACAGGTGGTACACTACCTGGCTGTTCAAAGTGGGGTCCAGAGACAGGCAACATCATACCCCCAGGGCGCTTGTTAGAAATACCGAACATTGGGCCCCACCTCAGAGTGACCAAATCAAAATCTGTTTTTTTATAAGATTTATTTTATTGTTTTTGACAGAGAGACACAGACAGAGAGAGACAGAGAGAAGGGGGAGGGCCCAGAGCAGTCTCCATAGTTGACAGCATTAGTTTTCCATATAGTTTCACCCCACAGGTGGGCACAGGGCTGCGCAGGGCAGGAACTGGGCCGGGAGCCTCCCACATAGGCCCCGGCAAGAACTGAACTGGGGGCACAGCCCAGTTCAGCATATGGGTCCACCTGGGCCGGGGCCGGGATTCGATCCTTGGTCCTTGGGGCTTCAAAGCGAGCGCTTAACCCGTTGAGCCATCCCGGCTTTCCCCAAAATCTATTTTAATAAGATCATCAGGCGATTCAGAAACGTGAAAATCTGAGCACCCGTTGTGTGTAACGACTACATAGGCCACGGCTGAACGGCAGCCCTGGAGTCATGTGATGAGCTTGTCCTGCTCAGGCAAATCCTGTGTGTGTCACTCCCTGTTCTGCCAGATGGAGATGGTACTCTCTCCCTCAGATCTGCGTGCAGCTGATGAGGAGGGGCGTTGATGCTCAGGAGGCTGCTCAGGAGGCCCTCCCAGTGCATTTCCTTTAGGGGAAATGGGATCCTTAGCTCTTGGAGCTAGAAAGGTTTTAGAAACTGCTCTAGCAGACATCTACTTTTTACTCATCATTTTTATAGGTGATGAAACTGAGGGAGGAGAGAGGAAATGGTGGCTGAACTGGGACCGGAGCTGAGCCTTTTCCCCCTCCCGCCCCCGGCTAAGCCTTGCCACTTAGCTGCCCATGCCTGACTTCAACACCTAATGGAGATAAACTAGAGGAAACTGGATACAATTTGCATCTTCTTTAAAATGGAATATCTAAGTAAATAAATGGACAGTTCTCTCTCAGACCTAAATAGAGGTCTGCCAGGATAGATGAGGCCACTCAGAAAGAATGATATTGATTTCTACTTTCTTTCTTCTTTTTTTTTTAAAGACTTATTTTTATTATTTTTGATGAGAGAGAGAGAGAGAGAGAGAGAGAGAGAGAGAGAGAGAGAGAGAGAGAGAGAGAGAGAGGGGGAGGGGGGGAGGGGGAGAGAGAGAGAGAGAGAGAGAGAGCGAGAGAGAGAGAGAGAGAAGGGGGAGGGCCCAGAGCAGTCTCCATAGTTGTACATCATTAGAGAGAGTGAACTGTTAGGCTCGGAAAGCCTGAGATACCTGAGAATTATCTAAGTGAGAGGGTTCCATCCTTTTGGCTTCCCTGGGCCACATTGGAAGAAGGATTGTCTTGGGCCCCACATAGAATACACTAACACTAATGATAGCTGATGAGCTAAAAAGAAAATAACCACAAAACATCTTATCATGTTTTAAGAAAGTTTACGAACTTGTGTTGGGCCGCGTGCAGAGCCGTCCTGGGCCGCACACGGCCACGGTCTGCGTGTTGGACAAGTTTGCAGTAAGTGATCAAACTAACTCCCTTAAATTATTAAATATTTGAATCTGGAGCTGAGAGCTGAAAGCTGAAGACAGAGATCGTATTTTAAACTGTGGGAGAAGACAAGCCCGTTCAGGAAAGGAATGTAGAGAGAAGAGAAGGAAGCCAGGACAGAGCCCCCGAGTCACGCCACTGCTGGGGGTCAGCTGGAGGCAGGAGGACAGCAGCAGACTGTGAGGCCCACGAGTGAAGCGGAAAGAGGAAGAAGGTGGGAGCTGTGTCCCGTGATGCTGAGAGCTTGGGAAGCTGAGGACCAGAAGGCATTTGGGGACTTGGTAACACAGAGGTCTCTGGTGACCTTGACAAGAGCAGACGGACGAAGGCGTGGGCATGGACGTCACAAAGAATGCAGGTAATGAACAGTTCTTTGGAGACATTCTGATCTTTGTGAAATGTATGAGATAAAGCATTAGTCATGGAGAAGGGTGAGAGATTGAACTAAATTCCACAAATGTCCCTTGAGTGCCTACTCTCCCAGGCGCAACGCCAGCCAGAGGATACAGAGATGAAAAGAGACTAGGAGGTTCTGCAGATCACACTCCAATATGATCAGCATCCAAAGAGGCATAAATGACAATTGATGTTGGCAAGAGGGATGCTGGAGCCATGAATTCCGTGTTTGGGAGTCAGAAAATGCACCTCGGAGTAGGTGCTACTGGCCTGGTGCTTGCAGACGAGGAAGGATAAAGAAAAGAAAAAGGGCTTGCCACGCAGTGGGAGTGCATTTCCAAAAGGCCGGCTTCAGAAGGAACCAGGAGGGTTGGGGGCACAGCAAGCGATCGGATGGGGCCCCATGGATGACCGTGACAGTTGGCACACTTTGGGAGACATGAGCCAGTCATGACGGAATAGTCCTTTGTAGCTTCCTAAAGACAGAAGTTTGTGAAAAGGGGGAACAACAGGGAAAACAGTGTGCCTGCTGGGCACCAAGCACTGAGCTAGCTCCCTGATCGGGCTGAACAGAGGTTGTGCAGTAGGAAGTTCAGGTCCTGACTTCGTAAGGTACACAGTGACGTGGCCTTAGGCCCTTTCGCCTTGCAAATCTAGTTTCATCCATAAAACAGGAGAAAAATACACAGAATTACCACAAGGCTTAAGGAAGATGACAAAAGCAGCGACCAAAACAATGATTTGAAATAGTGGCATGTGTAAGACTAGCCTTGCATTTTAGAAAGACTGCTGCTGTAGTGCTGTGCGGGGCAGACGGCGGGGCTGCTGGGGAGGCTGAATGTGAGGCACTGGAGGTGCCGTAGAGCCGGTTCATGAAGAAGATGACCAGTGTGCTCTTGTGGGAGCCCAGAGCAGAGCTGAATCCTGAGGACCTCACAAAGGCCTGGCCTGGGGGTGGCTGAGTGGGTGGACGGCTTCTGTACGTGAGGGGCTGTGGGGGCCACGGGGCAGCAGCATAAAGATCGAGGGGGAAGCGTGTAAAATGGGTTCAGCTTCTCTAGTTTGTGTGGGCACGGAGTTCTTAAGCAAGCTGGCAGATACAGGAGAAAATGTGGCTGTGGGGAGACATTTAGCTTTGGAAAACTTGAGTTTGAGGATTCTGCAGAATGCCAGGTGGAGGAGAGCTAAGAAGCTGGAGAGGGCGCGCAGAAATTCCAGAGACTAGGGGACTGGAGATTCAGACCTGAGCTGTGCACAGGCAGGAGGGGACACTGAGTTCCCGGAGAGAGCGCCAGGGCTCTGTGGTGTTCGAGCGGTGGGCACTCCCTGAATCTTGTTTAGATTAGGTGGGAATAAGCCAGGACACGACTCACACAGAACTTCATAGTTTATCAGAAACCTACGTGCCTCAAGTTTCTTTGATCCAGACCCGGAGAATCTGAACTGGAAGGGATCATCGCTTTCTGCAGTCAGCACCTCTTAGGCCTGTCACTGTGAACAAGGTAAGAGAAATACCCCCTAATACCTGTAGAAGGGAGAGTGGGATTAGAAAATCAGAGCAGCACAATGAAGATGGCCAATGCAGATCCCCACCTGCACCCCATCTTAGCAGAGAGATGGTCTGGACAGTTAAATGGCGATGAGGTGACGCAGAAAGGTTCTGGTTGAGAAAAACAGAACGGGTATCTTCCCAGAGCACAGCTGGATGCTTTCTGCTAGGAGACTGTTGGATGTCAACAGTCTTTTGAGGTACATAGGACAAGTTAAAATCCCCATTTTACAGCTGAGTCTGCAAGAAATGAGGCCGGCCCCCCACCCAGTTGCACCAGTGCTCACAAGGGGTGTGGTGGGGAGACTTGGAGGTTTCCTGGCTCAGCACGCACAGGCCTGCTTTGGCCACTGAAGCTGGAGGAATGCTGGGAGTCAGGACCAGAGTGCCTGGGGACAGAGGCCACCGGGGAGCGGGTGGGGACAGAGGCACACCACTTCCGGTTTCAGGTGCCCAAGTCCCAGAGAACACACAGAGGTAACACAGCATTTAATGTGACAAACTTGAAGTGGGCTCCAGATGTGCCTAGATTGAAACTCGCTGAGCAGGACCTGGCCTGCAAGTGAAGCATGTGACACGCCACCTTTTCCAAAACAGAAAAATCCAGTTCTGGGGGGAGGAAGCGCCAGCAGCAATGCTTCAGGCTCAGGGCTCAGGGCCGGTAATGAAGTCTTTCTGGAAGGTAAGGAACGGCTGTGTGCTGCGTGCTATTTTTAAACACACTGGGGTAGCACATGGATTCCTGCTCTGTGTACTTTCTCCAACAGAGGAAGGGCCCTGGGGAATGCGGCCAGGAATTTAGATGCTATTTATTGTATTTTCTGTTATCAGCCAAATGATTTTGCTATTTCCCAAGTAGATGAAGATCTTCTGCTCACAGCTCCCGCTGCTTGCCCTTGTCAGGACCGCTGTGCAGTCTGGAAATTGGTCCCAGAGAGAGAAGGGCATGTTAGGGGTTTTGTTTGGCAGGTTGGATTTTTCCTCCCAGCAGGGAGATGTTTACAGTAAACAAACAAACAAACAAACAGACAAATACATAAATAAGAAATTGAAAGTCTTCCAAAAAAACTAAAACAAAACAAAAATGGATTCTGTGCCTTTTTGCAACACTGCAAGGTTGTCCTATAGGTTTGCTTCACCAGCCTGCCCCATCCCCACCCCACTACATCAGTGTGCGTGCACCCTCCCACAGCCCTCCCCCAGCCCTCCCTCAGATGCTAGCCCGGCCCTGGACCTGTCTGGTCTTGGCAGGCAGCGGGGCAAAGGGGCTGGCAGCTGAGGCTCAGCTCATAAGCTGAGCTAGTTTCTCAGTTTTGACAGCTCCTGAGGCCCTTGGAGATGCCATCGGGCCCGAGTGGGAGCGGTTGCAATTTCCCCTGGACTGGAAGCCTTGGAGCCAGCAGACCTCCAGAAGCCAAATTCCCAAGCAAAGGTGTGGCCAGAGGGCTGCTAACCGGCCCTGCTGGGCAAGCTGCCCTCATTGTCTCACTGGCCTGGGCCTGCGGACCAGGTTCGTGGGCCGGAGAGAGCTGCACGGATCTGCACCTCCTCGGGAATGGGACCAGCGAAGGCTGCGAGAGGCTGTGGCTTTATTACAAATCCTCTTTGTTTCTGGCTTGTTCAAAACCACAACACATGAGAGCCAGCTACATGGAGGAATCTGGCTCCTTGCACTCAGCGTGTGAACAGCATGGGTCTGCGCTGGATTTTGCACAGATGCCAGGGTCCTGTCCCTGGGTTCTCTGCCACCACCATGCTGCTTTCTGGCTGTGACAGCAGAGGGCACTGGCGCTTTTGTCACAGGTGGCTCTCCCACACGTCTGGAAAGGCACTCTGCTGTCCTTAGGAAGTGCTGGATGAGGATCTGTCTGCGTGAGATGTGCTGGCACCCGTGGGAACATGCACACACATCAAGCATTCCCCTTTCTCATTAGTTCTGTTGCTCCCTCAAGAGCACTTGTGGAATGTGGGGAATTTGCCTCGCCAAGGCCGCCAGCACATCAGTCTTGGGCTGGGTCCGGCCTGGGTGGAATGCTCAGAGGGACCACCTCTTGTTGGAAGCCTGTGCCCTTCCCTTCCACGTGGAGGGAGAAAAAGGGCAGCAGAACAGCAGGACCTCCCAGATCTTTACCCCTGGGAGGAAAGCTACAAATGTTTGGCCCTGCCCTTCTGGGCACTCCTGAAGACAGTGAATGCCCACAGTTCCAGATCCTTGAGAAACAAGAGCTAAGAAAGCATCTCCCTAAATTATGGGTGACCAAAAATGCCAATGTGAACCAAGCACTTGGGAAAGGAGAAAATGGACAGAGAAGGGCAGAGCGGGAGCAACGGAAGGGGCCCGGGTTCTGTTCTGAGACTGCTCCCTAGGCTGCATGCATTTAAATGTCCACATTTCCCCACAGAAGCCAGCAATCTGTACTTCTCTTGGCCAAACAACACATCACTCTGATATGATGTGAGAGAAATATGTTACATTCGTTTATGAACAGAACGTTAACAGCTCCCAGAATCATCATTTATATCCAAGAACACAACAAGCTGGTTTGTTTTGGGCCGTCAAAGGTTTCAGAAAGGGACTTGTGGAGGGATCTGGCAGGGTGCCCCTCCTCCTACCCAGAAAGGCACACCACTCACAGCCCAGCTCGGGCTCAGCCGGGGACCCTGGGCTTGGTTCCCTTCCTGCCCCTGCTGCCCTCTGCCCCCCGGGATTGCAAGAGGAAGCCAGGAGCAGCCACGGGACAGGAATGTGCAGTGAGTCCAGGACATGAGGCAGCATCCTGTCAGGGAGGCTGGCAGTGCAGGAGGGTCACGCCTGCGCCCTGGCACTTCCTGCCGCATAGCAAAGTAGTAGCTGACACATAGATCTTCAGATGAGATACTTGGGGACAGAAAAACAAGGAGCGGGGTGGGATGACACGTTTTCTTTCATGCCGGTGTTTTTTGGCAAGGCAATTACCCTCATCTGAGACACACATTGTGACAGAGCTGGAAGGCGAATCTCTTGGCCTGAGAACACTGTATATTCCTCCAGAGGCTTTCAGGACCCGCCTTCAAGCTCCTTAGGCAAGTTGTTCCTTAATGCTGTTTTCATTTTATTGCCTTTAGAAGCTTTTGGGCCCACAGCCTGGGGTCAGTGGCTTGCTCCTCGCATGTAAAATCCTTACCTAATTATCAACCAACCAACCAACCAACCGACCAACCAACTGATCAACCCACCCAACCCTGTCCCCTTTGCCCAGATGTCAATTCTGCCCGCCTGTGGTGTGCTCTTCACTTTGCAGAGCAAGCAGGCTGACTTCTTTTCAGATTAGATGCCAAAGGTTAACACAACAATTGCTCTTGTCTCTCATTAAATGCCTTGAGCTCATTATGGTATATAACCTGCAGAAAAGTCTTTATGCTTTAACCCTCTTAGTGCTACCTTCTGCTGGAGGTACTTAGAGAGAAATGCAAAGGGTAATTTAATAAAATGTATCACTTTAGGAAAAAAACAGTATGAAGTTATTGTTTTAGATATCCATATATGTTTTTTTCAGTCAGTTTTATATAAATTGAATTAGTTAATAATTCTTTTATATCGTCTGAAAAAGAAATGTAATTATTTCAGTCATACATCATACAAGAAAAAAATATAATGTTATAGCACTTTTAACTATGTTCTACGTATGAGCTGATATATCAGCCTGTCGCACTAAAAGGGTTAATAGGCATGATCTTTAGAAAAGATCTTTCGGCTTAAGGATCAGATCAAGACATGATTAATCTGGGTTCCATTGAGCTGTGGGTCAGGTCGTCAGGCTACAGTGGAACCACTTTTCCACATGATCACAGTTTACAATTTTCTTTTTTTTTTTTTTTTTTTTTTTTTTTTTTTTTTTTTTTTTTTTTTTTTTTAATTTATTGTTAAATTTGATGAGGTTACATTGGTTGGTAACAATTAGACAGTTTACAGATGTACAAGTCCACCTCACATCATTCACGCATCGCATCACGTGCCCATCACTCAGCATCAGCTCCCCCTCCATCACCCTACATCCAGTGCCCACTCCCAGTTTACAATTTTCTATGCACACTCCATGTACTGAACTGTGGTACAACTGGTAATCGCTGGGATAGCTGAGGGGCAAAGGTTCTCGTCTCCCATGTGAGAGGCCCGATTCGGTTCCTGCCCAGCGTGGCCCCACACCCACCTGTGTGGAATGAAACCATGTCATAACTAATGATGTACAACTATGGAGACTGCTCTGGGCCCTCTCCATTTCTCTCTTTTGCTCTCTCTCTCTATCACCTTCTCTCAAATGTTAGCATGTTTAGTTGCTGCAAATTATTCACCTAGTTCTAAGAAACAATCAGTAAATATCCCAATCACATTTGCTGTGAAATCAGCCACGATAAATAATGATTATTTCACTGAAAGCCAACAGGATGTCTGGCATCGTTTTTACAGATGCAAAGCTCCTCCTGCAGAAATGCTAGGCAAGAAACCTATGCAAGTTAAATGCTCTGAATATCTTTAAAGACGGCCTGATTTAAGCCAATGGGAAGGTGCCAGCTGGGTCCAGATGCTGTTCTGGGGACAAGGGCATGAGAAAGAATAGTCCAAGTAGGTGGTAGGGCCAAAGATCAAACAGTGAAGTCTTTGGTGAGGATGGTAGAGCTTGGCAGGGTCCGACTGAACGGGCTAACACAAAAGCCCTCCTTGGGGGGTCTAGCAATGTCACCCCAAGTCCAGAGCTATCTTTTAAGCTTTAGAATTGTCAGTGCAGATTCTTACTGAACACTTAGCCCCCGTGTACAAGGAGCTCTGCTCTGACCTCCAGCCACTCTGCCTCCCAGCCTCCTCCTCCTCCAGCCTTTCCACCTGCTGATGCCCCTCTGGGCCTGCTGGAAATCCCCGCAGTTGCTCTCCCTCCTCCCTTCCCACCTCCATCACCTTGTTCATTCTATCACCCACATGTATTCCCCTCACGTCCCCCCTTCATTTGCTGCTGCCACAGCATTCATCCCCCACCTCTCAGGGCCACAGCCACACCTGCTGTGCCACCTCCTATTCCTCACAGCGCACTGCTCGGAGCAGCCAGGACAGTTTAAAAAACAGAGGAAATGATGTCACCTTCCTCTTTGAAACCTTCAGTGGTGTCCCCCTGCACTTCCTATCACAAATCCTTAGGGTGGCTGATGCGCCCGCCCATGGCCTCGCAGCTCTCTGCCTCCCCTGACCCTCTCGGTTCCACTTCCTTGATTTTCACTCAGTTCCTCTGAAGAACCAACAGGACAGCTGCGCTTCAGGTTCTTTTCCCAAGTCGTCCTGGTTTCTCAAGTCTCATGTGTCACTTCCGTGGAGGGGCCTTCCCTAGCCCCACAATCTAAAACAGGCCCCCACTCCCTGCCAACATGCTCTGGAGTACCACCACTCTTCCTGCATTTGACCCCAAATGGTCATATTCTGTTTACTTAGCTTAGTTGAATCATGTTTCTTCCACCGGACAGAAAGCGCCATGAACAAAAACCAGGTCTGTTTTGTGAGTCCTCCTGCCTGCCACAGAGGGTACCTGTTAGCAGAACCAGTCAATGAAACTACACTGCAATACGGAGCGGTGCCTTCCTGGTGAGCCTGCCTGGGCCGGCCATCTGTTACCCAAATTTCTTGAGGAATTCCTCATGGAGGGCTGGGAGACTCCAAGTCAAAATCTTAAATGTTTCTCCATCCTGCTCCTCCTCACCCCTTGTCCTGACAGTTTTAACAGTCTGCTGAACTGTTAATTACCACACTGCCGTGAATTCAGGAGCCCTGTGAAGAATGAGGGCCACAAACGTGGGTGAGGAAAAACGACATCTTAATTTTTATAAACTTTTACGGAAATTTGTACTTGCTTTAATTATCAGTGTTGGCAAAGGCCCTAGGAGTACTGGAAGGATCTGTGACTTTGCCACCAACAGAATCATTGATATTTGCACATCACATTGCAGTTGTTTAAATATCATTTAAGATCTTGACTACTTTTAAAAAAAAAGACTTATTTGTGACGTGGTTTCCTTGCACACAGGTGGACGTGGGACTGTGCGATGTAGAAACTAAAGGCCTCCCGCCTGGGAGGCGAGCACCTTCGCTGCCGAGCCATCCCAGCAGCCCCGTTGCACCGCAATTCAGCATATGGGTTGGCACAGGCCAGGGCCTGAGAATCGAACCCAAGATCTCGCAATTGCGAGGCAGGTGCTCAACCGTTGAGCTATCCCGGCATCCCCTTATGATCATTACTACTTTAAAATTATAGTAGTTATTACAGCTCTTGCTGGCATCATGTTGTTTAAGCCTTTATTAAGCACAGGGAAGCTGGGATGCTCAGTGGGTTGATGCTTGCATTGTAGCCCTGGGGTCCAAGAATCACGTTCCAGACCCGGCCTATGCGGACCCATATGCTGAACTGGGGTGTTCACACTCCAGTTTGGTTCCTGCTGGGGCGAGCTTCCCGTGTGGGAGGCCCCTGGTTCTGCTCTCGCCCAGGGCATGACTCTCATGTGGGAGGCCCCCAGCTTGAGGGGGCACACCTCCTATGCAGGAGGCCCCCTACTTGGTTCCCACCTGGTGTGGCCTATACCCACCTGTGGAATAAACTATGTCAAAAACTGATGATGTACAACTATGGAGACTGCTCTGGGCCCTCCCCCTTCTCTGTCTCCCTCTGTCAAAAACAATAAAATAAATCTTAAAAAGAAAAGCACAGGTATTCCTATACAACACATTGTTAATATTTTGATAGCCGTATTTCAATATACTTGATTTCCTTTGTGAGCCTATGTATTTTACTTTTCTGAACTTAAAAACATTATTTTGGGAAGGGTCCATAGGCTTGACCAGATTGTCTGAAGGGTTCATGGCAAAAAAAAGGTGAAGACCCTCTGATTTAGCTTTTCTTCATCTCATGTCACTGCCTTGCCAAACAGCCTTGATGCTTTCCCCTTAGCTGCAGAAGAAAAGCTGAATGCCTTAGCATGACATCCTAGACCCATTTAGAATCCATTTTCAAAGTACGGTACCTCACAATCTTGCTCTTTTTAGCAACACCCTGGATATGACTCTGGTTAAGCTACTTTTTCTAAGGTCTAGCTTAAAATGTTATCCTGGTAAAGCCCCCTTATGACCTCCCACGAGCACTACCACTGAGTCCTTCCTTCGTATTTTCCAGAACACTTTGCTTACAGATGTTTGATAAGTTACCTGATTCTGTAGAACTGTCTGCTCTTTATACTGTGACTTTCTTCAGGAGATGAATACCCTCAACTTTACACCCAAAACACAGTCAGTACTTGGAAAATGAATGATCTAAAATAAAATATTCATCCTCCTGAGTGCTGAGTAAAATCCTTGATGACCACATTCACTTGTACTTAAAAACAAGAATGTCTTTTGATAAATGTTTACTTAAAAAAACCCACCAGTCCCAAGAAAAATAGGTTATCATCTTACATTCCACTCTGTGGACCCAGCTGCCTTTCGTGACCTCCTATCCTTGAAGACAGCAAAAGCACCCCTAGCAGGAAGTCCACAGACCTTTTGGTTTATCATGGATGTCTCCTCACATTACCTTTTTCTGAATGGTGTCAAACGTATTTTTGGCCAGTCTCCTTTAAGAAGACACTTTCCATTACTTGCCCAAGAATTTTCTTAACCAAGATGTTATGGTATGATTTTTACATTCTAGAACAGTGGATCCCAACCTTTTCCCACCTGTGCACCCCTTTTAAACCCATTTCTAGAAATTGTACCACTTGTTTTAAAACAGCTGTCTTTAAATACACTTTCGTTCAGTGCCTATCTTAATGTAAAATAGTGGAAATTGAGATAAGTTGAGAGAGAAAAATTACTACACTAAAAGGTCAAACCATAAACTTAATTTTACAATTTTGGTAACACAGTTAAATACTGATAATGATAATCAAGTATTAACAAACTTTAAATTCTTAATGTTTATTTATCTGGAAAGTCTATAATAATAGTTATGCAGATCACTAGCCAACTGAAACATTGTTAGTGAGATCATTGAGCTTGATGTACTCAGTTTCTTGAATTCAGGCTCAAAAGATGCAAGATACATCTTAAGTCTGGACTTGCATTAAGCTTGTCACTGTACTTATTTTTTATGAAGGTGTAAGAAAGCTCCCTCCACTAGGTCAGCATTAGTGCCTTCTCACTGAGCTGTTCGTATTCCTCAGTGACATCTACGCAGAAGGCAATAATATGC
This sequence comes from Craseonycteris thonglongyai, assembly GCA_004027555.1. Lineage (NCBI taxonomy): Eukaryota > Metazoa > Chordata > Mammalia > Chiroptera > Craseonycteridae > Craseonycteris > Craseonycteris thonglongyai. The sequence continues at coordinate 14,859 of PVKE010016313.1, read as the reverse complement.
ACTCTTTTAAAATAAGAATCTAAAGAGAATCGGTTGAAAGTTCGATTAACTGCTCCTTTTCATTGATTTGATAGTTTAGCTTCTTTGAAGAATTCTGCATTGAAGGGATCTGCAATCCAGCTGTTTTCTTTTCCATGTTGAGGGAGGTACTTAGAAAAGGACACTTAAAGACCTTCTGAGTGACAATATTCTCTGTCATGTTCTGGGATAGGTGCAGGTCATTCTCAGATGAGAAGTTGTGCAGAACTTCAAAAACTTCAGGCTGACCTCTGTCAACACACACTTTCCAAAGGTCCAGTGTTTTGAATCATTGACTCAATTTTGTCGGTTACTTTGAATATAGTGATCAAACTGTTTTTAAGTCCCAAGTTGAGTTTATTTCTAAAGAAAATATATCTGATAAATATGCAAGACTTTGAAACCAATCACTGTCCTGAAACTTTGGAGCAAGAGGGAAACGATGGTCTTCAGAAATACCTGGACTTTATGTCTAAGTTCCAACATCTGTGTAAGTACCGTATTTTGCCACGAGACAGCCACCTTACCTCCATATGCAAAAGTAATGTGCTGTGAGTGCTGTTCATTTCTTCACACAGCTCTTTCAACAATCTGGAGTTTCGTGGCTGTGACTTAATAAAATTTGTAACTTTTATATCCTCATCAAGAACATCTTTCAGTTCACTAGGAAGAGGCCAGGACGCAAGACTTTGTCTGTGGATGCAGCAGTGACTCCATGGTACATGGGAGCTGCTTTAATTCAGCTGCGTAGGCCTGTAAAACAACCTGACACAGGCTTGCCTCCGTCAGTGCAAACACCATGACAATTAGACCAACTAATGTCCTTTTCAATGAAATAACCACTGATTGCATTAAAAATACCCTCTCCTGTGGTATAATCTGTCAGTGGGTAACAAAGCAACAAATTTTCCTCAATTTCAATTCCTACCTAGGATAAGGTGACCAGACGTCCCGCTTTTGGCGGGACAGTCCCGATTTTTAACAATTTGTTCCGCGTCCCACGGCGTTTTAAAAAAGTCCCGATTTTTGGAAAGAATGCACGACAAGCTAGGGAACGACGGGAGATAGACCAAATTTTTAATCAAGAACCCCCTCCACCCCCCGGTCAATGGTGTCCCGCTTTACCAATGTTAAAATCTGCTCACCTTAATAGGACCTCATTATGACAAACAAAATACGAGGTCTGATAATTAAGTTCACAAACTCTTCTTAGAAAAAGTGCTACACACCTCATTGCTGAATATCTCTACAATCACCTTTGAAGTACTCCCCTTGGGAAGCTATGTACCAGCACCGGCGCCTAGTCCTCTTCAAAGCAACTTTGGAACTCTCTTTCTGGAATGGCTATCAGAGCTGTCATTGTATTGCCCTTAATGTCCTGAATGTCATCAAAATGTCCTCCTTTCAATATTTCCCTTATCTTTGGATAAAGAAAAGTAACTGGGGGCCATATCAGGTGAGTAGGGAGGGTGTTTCAATAGTGATTTGGTTACTGGCTAAAAGCTCCCTCACAGACAGTGCACTGTGAGCTGGTGCATTGTCATGACTCAAGAGCCACGAGGCGGCAAAAAGTTCAGGTCTTTTCGCCTTTTTCACACAGCCTTTTCAGCACTTCCAAATAGTCAATCTGGTTGACTATTTGTCAAGTTGGTATAAATTCATAATGAACAATCCCCTCTGATATCAAAAAAGTGTAACAGCATCATTTTGATTCTTGATTTGGATTGACAGAACTAGTTTGGTGGTGGTGAATTGGAAGACTTCCATTGTGCACTTAGATGCTTTGTTTCAGGCTCGTATTGGTACATCCATGTTTCATCACCAGTGATAACATGGCCCAAAACATCATCTTGCCTCTCCAAAAGGCCTTGGCAAAGTTTGACTCTCCTTTGCTTTTGTTCATCTGGGTGCTCCTTCAGGACCATTTTTGCACACACCTTCCTCATGCCAAGATTTTCAGTTAAGATTTTCCTGTTTCTTTATAGAAGGTTACTTGGTCGGCTATGCTTCTCACAAGTCAGTCAATGATTTCAATGCACAATTTGATGAATTTTTGCAATGTTTTCATTAGTTCTTCTCATTACTGGCTGCCCTGAACTCTCTTCATCAGTGACACTTTCTCTCCCATCAGAAAAAACACACTGCCATTTTCTTCATATCATTCTCCCCATAAAGTTGGACTAGCATGTCGCTGATTTCACTTCCACTATTGCCAAGTTTAACAAGAAATTTAATGTTTGTTCATTGCTCTAATTCAAGCACCAAAATTCTTACAAAGGGACATAGTAACACAGCAATAACAAATGTCACCCAGCAAGATACCACCACTTGCTGACATAAACACAGCTGTGAGACACTGATATACCAAGGTTATGAAACCTTACCGAGTTGTTTGTACAGTGCAGCCAACATATGCGCACGGTGGCAAGTTCATGAACTTAACTGTCAGACCTCGCATATAAACCAGGAGCATCTATACTTTCATCGACCTGGATGGAAAATAATTTATATTTTCTAATTCTATATACTACAGCTTCAACATTGTCAGACATTCCCTGAATTCATGGAGACATTGTATTGTTGGAAAAAGAGGTATTAATTTTGTGAACATGTTCTTCCCCAAATATACAGAAAATGGTATCCTTAATACAAGGAAAAATGACATCTTTAGCTATGGTGTGGTTTTTACCACATTAGCTATGTGATAAGCAATACGGTATGAAGTCTCAACTGCATTCTCATTGTCTTGTTTGGCTGATATCATGTACAAAGTAATAGTTGGATGCTGTTCTAAGCACTGAAAATAATGCATTTGTTTTTATTCTTTTTATACATAGGATGTTTAGTTTCTAAACATTGAATGAGTAGAGGGTTTCATGCAATTGTTGGATATTTTCCCCACACACACCACACAAAGGCCTTGGACAGTCATCACCCCCAGTAAATGGACACCCATATTTAATACAGCCTTCAGAGTACTTCCTTTTCTTTTGTGTAGTATCTGAGGCACACACCTTTTCACTATCTCCAGGTGTGGCTGTCCTCATAGCTGCAATGTGTTGAAAAGTAATTGACGATGGGTTATAATGCAAATCAAGTTTTCAGTTTTTATAAGGATTTATTTTATTATTGTTTTTGACAGAGCGAGACAGAGACAGAGAGAGACAGAGAGAAGGGGGAGGGGGAGGGCCCGGAGCAGTCTCCATAGTTGTACCTTATCAGTTTTCAACATGGGTTTGTTCCCCAAGGTGGGCGGGGGCTGCACAGGGTGGGAAACTGGGCTGGGGGCCCCCTGCATGGGAGGCACGCCCCCTTGAGCTGGGAACCAAACCAGGGGGTGAGAACTGAACTGGGGGCCTCCTGTATGGGAAGCACGCCTCAATTCAGCATATGGATCTGCTCGGGCCAGGACCAGTATCCAATCCTTGGTCCCCAGGGCTGTAAAGCAAGTGCTTTAACGCTGATCCATCCCCGCTTCCCAAGTTTTCATTTTTTAACCATTCCTGTTTTCAACCACTGATCCATAACTGACACGCTTAAAAATAACTGACAATAACTGAAACTACCATATATTAAACATTAGATAAAAAAAACGACTTGAAAAGAATCATGATTAAAGACAACACACTTTTACTCAGTCTATAACTCGTCTGTTCAAATAGTCTGGCTATGGATGTATTTATATGTTTAGGGAAGTTCTAGAAACGTCACAAATAGATTGTTTTGAAAATGTGGGTAACTAAGGACTCAGAAGACAGGTTTGGTGGAAGGGTTCACAGCCACGTCCTCCCCAATCATCATTTGCTAATGCGATCTAATTTTGAAGTGTCTCCATTACTGGTAATTCACAGTTACCATTTATTGTTCCATAACTAAGATTTTGCATTTTTAAACTTTGTTTTTTCACTATTATTTTTTGCATACCCCTTAAACAGGCCATCATGTACCCCTAGGGGCATACATACCACCACTTGGAAACCAATGTTCTAGAACAGGGGTTCCCAACCTTTTTATACCCTAGGGCGCATTCTAAAATATCGGTAGGGCGGCGGGCACCAGCTATTTCTAAGGATATTTATTATTGAACAAGAATAAAAAATAATAAACAAAAATAATTTTAAAATAAATTTATTGTACAAATTATATACACACAAAGAAACATATATACAAAACGTAATACAAAGTAAATAAAAAACACATGTATAATAAAATCATTTAAAAAAACATAAAAGAAAACATAAAAAAAAACAATCTGTCAGTGTGATCTTTGGCATTGCATTTCATTGGCCAGTACCTCGTAATTAGGAGAGTATGACGACAACCCTGTTAGCAAACAATTATTAAGATGCTCATCGGTAAGTCGAGATCTATATCGTGATTTTATTAAATTCATGTTTGAAAACAAAGATTCGCATAAATACGTTGACCCGAAAAACGATTTGATTTTATATGCCGCTTTTTTAAAAAATGGGAACCTTTGTCGACTATGTTCCACAAGTCCTCTGATATTAAGGATTTTAGCAAAATATCGTTCTTAAGGTTCAAAATTTCTAACTCTAGTTCTTCTGCTTTCCCCTGAACAAGGCCTGCAATACATGCGGCTAGTTCTATTACATTTATTTGGCAAGTAAATGGATTGATACAGAAGGAGACAATTGGCTCGATATTTGTAAACTGCAGAAATCTCTCTTCAAACTGTTTTTGAAGCACTTGCAGGGTCTCAATAAGTAATGACACATTTAATTCATTGTTACCTAGCATTTTCCTCATATATGGGAAGTGCACGAGACACTTGATATGCAGATGTGATATCAACAAAGTCAATTTCGCTTTCAATGCGTTTACAGAGCTTATCATTTCAGCTATATTTATGTCTTCTCCCTGCAACTCCAAATTGAAAGAATCTAATTTTTCCATGGTGTCAGCAAGAAAACCCAAATCCACCAGCCAGCAAGAGTCTGTTAGTTCATCCTAATTTTCATTTTTATCATGTATAAATGTTTTTATTTCTTCAATTAAGTTCACAAATCTTGTAAGAACTTTACCTTTACTGAGCCAACGTACTTCAGTATGCAGG